>RCUC01047601.1:0-20719 GCA_003697995.1 Taxidea taxus jeffersonii | reverse complement strand
TTTTCTTTTCTCTTAATATGTAAAAGTGGAATTGCTGAGCCAAATGGTAGAAGTTTGATTTTAGAAGAAACTGACAAACTATCTTCTAAAGTGGCTATACCATTCTCTCCTCCCACCAGCGATATGTTATAGTTGGCTCAGTTCTTCCACATCATTGTCAGCACTTAATGCCATCTTTTTAGTTTTAGCCATTCTAGTAAGTGTGGAGTATCCTATTAGGTTTAATTAAAAATTTTCTGGTGACAAATGATGTGAAGAACATTTCTTTTTTTTTAAATTTATTTTTATTTTTTATTTTTTTGTCAGAGAGAGAGAGAGAGCAGGAGCGAGCACAGGCAGACAGAGTGGCAGGCAGAGGCAGAGGGAGAAGCAGGCTCCCTGCCGAGCAAGGAGCCCGATGTGGAACTCCATCCCAGGACGCTGGGATCATGACCTGAGCCGAAGGCAGCTGCTTAACCAACTGAGCCACCCAGGCGTCCCCGTGAAGAACATTTCTTGTGCTAACTGGACACATATCTTTTGTGAAGAGAATGATTAAAATTTTTGACCAATTTTAGTTAGTTGTTTGCTTCCTTATTATTGAATTGTAAGAAGTTCTCTAAGCAATTTGGATATAAATCATTTGTCACATACATGTTCTGCAAGTATTCCCGCTGCCCCAAGTCATTAGCTGTATTTTCATTTATGTCATGGTAATTCTTTTATGAGGCAAACTTTTACTTTCGATGAAGTCCAGCTGATCACTTTTTTTTTTATGATTCATGCTTTTTTTGTGTCCTATCTGAAAAATAGTTCTTTTAAAATCTTCTTTTACTTCTCTCTACAATGTTTGCATTTTTTAATGTACATACCTTGCATATATTTTGTTTTTCAAAGATACTGTAATTGGTATTGCATGTTTAAAAAGTTATATCCCACATCTTTGTTGATAGCAGGTTATTTTAATATTTATCAGAAGCCAAATAGTTTGCAGGTTTTCAGTATCATGATACATTTGAATATCATATATGATTCTGGCCACTTTACGGTCATCTAATAAGCCTACAATATAAAAAATGCAGAAATTCAACACTTTTCCACTGTTGACATTATAGAGTCTTTGTTTGCTAAGTTATTTCACCCAGTTACTAACAACCCAGTTAGGCAGACATTAACACTAATTTCACAGAGTAAGGAACTGAAGTTCAGAGAATTTAAACAGTTTAAAAGATTGTATAGGCTATATGTTAACTAACTAGAATTTAAATAAAAATTTGGGGGGGGGGAACGGAAAAGAAAAATTAAAGAAAACACTTTGTAAACTGAAGAAAAAAAAAATTCTGTAGGTAGTTGATTTTGGAGCCAGGCCTCAAATACATGCTTTACTGTACTATGTTATTATGTCATTACTCCTCTTTGCCCAAGAAAGTAGATTTCTTACGCCAGTTCAAAAGCAAAGAGGAAAAGAATTGCAGGCTTGTGGGGAGTTAGCCTTTCAACAGGTAATTGGTCACCAATGTTGGAACCTGGTATACCAACAAATATCTCAGACTGACTCAACCTATGGCAGGAAGATAGCCTTGGGTATTTTTCATTGGTAAATGGATACTTTCCCAATAGACTCTTTCTCCTAAGGATAAGAACTCTTCTCAGTAAGACCAAAATGATTTATAAGGAAGTATCTTTCTATCCTATCTGAATAAATCTTTATTACATGCAAGAATATGAGCCTTAAACTGTATTCAACAAATCTTCCTGATTTCCCAATGAGTGATTAAGCAGCTCAATTTAAGTCACTATCTCTTTTCTTTTTTAATACCTGCAGATCATATTGCAGCAGTGGGAATCTGTTGAAACAAATTATATCTCTCATCAATTGATCTCCAAAGGCATGCTTCCTAGTTTTTGAAAATTCACTGAAAATTTTATGGTGCTTTACATGAAGGCATTTAAAACACAAAGAATGGGATTTTTTCTTTATGTGGTGTCTGAACTAAACTGCATATCTTAAATATTAATTTTAACTCTCTCTCTCTGATTGATCCAAAGCAGCACAGCCAAATAGATATTCAGACAAATGAACTAATACATAAGTTACTAAAAATAATTGTTGGCCATATTGTAACCTATTCATTTTTGCAAGTTGCTATGATCCAAGTTTCATTTGGAGGAAATAAAATGTCTCTCTGTATTGCTGTCAATAGATTCCTTATCCTTACCATTATTTTTCTCAAATTGTTTTTAGGTCAACTCTCTCTCACTATATTGCTTTACCTCCCCCCGGGGGGGGAGTGCACGTGCTTATTAGCTTCTTTTTATTTGCTTTATTCCTGTTCTAGTCCCATGCCTCCCTATAGGCAGCCCAGTGTGCCCCACCCCCCATGCCACTGAATCATGCCTTAGGAAGCTAACTGTGATGGAGTTTGCCATACTGACAAGAGTGTGGTGCATCTAGATATCAGGACAAAAGCCACAATTCCAGGCACACTAAGAGGAGGTTGCTCAACATCAGGAGGTAATGGATGGCAGAGTGAACACTAAAGATAGAAGGTCTAAGAGTGGACACTAAAGATGGAAGGTGTAAGGATGGAGAGTTAATTTTTGTATAGGGTCACCAAAGAGAAGCTATTACAAAGATAGGTCTTCTCTTCCATTTAGTAACATTTAAGAAGCCAAATGGAAGCAACAAACAAATAACACAATGAAAAGCCAACACTAAGTGAACATATTAATAATTGTGCTCTTTCAACACAATAAAATTCCTATGTCTATTAAAATGGTAATTATAAGTCCATGCTCACTAGATGATCAAGATGAATTGGACAATATATATTGGATGGTGTAGTTGTGAAAATAGCAGATTTCCAAGTAGAGTTCTTGGATTGCAAGAATGCTTCTAACCTGGATAATTTAGCCAGATGGAGGGAGAGGGGTTGGGGAGGTTTGAGAGGAAGAGAGAGACAGACAGAAAAGATAAGGAAAGATTAAAATCGGGTTTTGAAAGGAGAAAGGACAGCTCCAGTGAACTGGAGATCAGAAAATAACACTCACACTGCTGGGAACAGAGCAGATAAATACTTTCAACAAAGAGCCTATGAATGAATTAACATCTACTTTTATGAAGGTTAGGAGGTATACCTAGAGAATTTCATTATGCTATAACAAGTCTTTTTTTTTTTTCTTTTAAATACCATTTGCGGGGAGATTTCTCATTATCACTTTACTAGTTGGGAGGATGTATGAATAATATTTTAAAAATTACTTTAAAAATGTTACCTCAGATATAAAGTGCCTCGTAGTGTGCTTGTTGAGAGACAAAATAATGGCTCAGAGTGCAGTAAGTTGGAACAAAGGCCAGAAGGAGCTGCACGGCCAGGCGCCGGCAAGAAGTGCGGGCACTGAGGTGAAGCCCATAGTCCATGTGGACTCAGTTTTATTCTCCTATAGTAGTACGTAAAGTATGCGGAAGCAAGGAGGGAGAACAACCCAAGAAAGCGATCACATCAGGGACGGCAGGAAACTGTATAAGCGACCATGAGAGCGGCTCCTAGCGAGGCATTATCTAAGGGGCTCCAGGGAATGGGAGAACTGACCTCAGCAGGCCGGTCTTATCCACCATCATTGCTCTTCCACATGTATGGATGGCAGGAATAGGTGGCTTTTGTCACACCCGTAGAGCTGTTGCCATTTATGCGTGTTCCTGTTCTTATCTCTTTTACCCACTGAGATCCTGCCCTCCCACAAGAAACACTATTCTTTACATCTTACCTTAATAAACCTAGAAGTTGAGAAATGATCTTTGAATCATGTCAGATCTTGTGATTGCAGTCTTTCAGTGAAAAACAAAATTGCATCAGTAGGAACAGAAAGTCACAGCTATTTAAAAAGTGAAAAACAAGGATTCCAAAGACATTTGCTTCTCTGATTTTTTTTTAAATGTATAAAGTTGCTGTCAAGCCTGTTAAAATTTCAAAGTTTCAACTTTGTTTTTGGACTTTACCGTGCTTTTGTAATTTTATAGAACTATGCAATGTGACAATTGAAAATAAAACTATATACTAGAGGCACAGAATATTTTAGGGGTAGTACCACTCTGAATAGAAATTCAAGTGTGGTTTCCCTTATCATAATAAAACATCTGGGTTGCACGCAAATCAAACCATTGCTGATTATTAGGACAAACTATAGAAATAAGAGTTTTATTGATTTTTAGGAGTTATATCATATTAATACTTCCTTTTACATGTAGTTGTGTAATTTTTCAATACTGTCATTACCAGTCATACTGACGGTGCCTGGGAAGGTCAAAGATTGGCAAATATTACATAAGTAGACACTGATGGTATGTGAGGATGGCAGACCACTTGGGGAAGGCTCTCCAAGTTACCCCCTTCCCCAATTTCATCTTTCAGGGAATCATTGACACAATGGAAGTGTTCTCTGTTGGGCAGATTTGTGTGTGGGCATAGGCATATCTGGGGGGGTCGGTTGTGTGGTGGACTTGGGGTTGTGAGAGAACAGTATCTGTTTTAGATTAGATTCATTTATAGTGGACAGCTTCTAGAGAAAGATAGAATGGAATTGCCTAAACATTTTGTTGATTTTGACATAAACTTCTTGAACTTCATATTGTTTCTTGCCTTTCTCAGCATTTATCTTAAGATGAGAAGGTGCATCACAAAATGACATGTGTATTCACCACTGGGTTATTTTAGGGTTACATACTGGTAGAGTCTCACATTGTAAAGTTTTATGATTTAATAGCATTTTTTAAAACTCAGTAAAGTTTTAGGAAAATATATTTTCAAATAACAGTGTTTTTATAAACCCATTTTTAGAGACTATACTCAGCAGACTATGTTAGATTTATATTTTTTCCTCACCTGGATGAGCTCTATAGCAATGGTGGTCAAGTCTTTAAATTACTTTGGTTTTTGCTTTTGTCTCTGATTTTTTTTTAAATTACATTCACATATTGTTTAAAAAGACAGAGAGATCTATAAGGAATAACCTCCTCTCTTTTCAGGTTCCTCTGCTTCCTGCCCTTCTTATTTTTTATGTATCCCGAAATCTATAAATAATATTTTAAATTAACACTTCTTGGTTCTCCAGTTGTAGGTAGGCAATTCCTGATATGAAGGCTGGAAATTATCCTTTTATCCCCACTCCACTTTCAAATGCTCCCTGCCCCACAACACATACATTCTATTCTCTTCCTATCCTCTCAATAGAGCTGATTAGGGAAAGACAAGTCTGTAGTGCTTACATTATTATTATTATGTAAACATCTTCACAGATGAGCCATATTGTGTACTATGATTACATTTCTTTCTGGTCCTCTTATATTTTCTGTGGATTTAATTATTGTTTCATTTCCAGTTGTTTACCTTCCCTTGTATTTCTTGCCAGATGACTTCCAAAAATCATTCATACTAATAAACAGGGTAGGTATTTTGTCAATGCTTTCTTCTTAGACACATCTATTTTGGAGATGTTTGTTCGTCTGCTCAAATCAGATTGTTGGTTCTCTAAGTCTGCTATCAAATGCCCTCCTGGGGTATTTCCCCATCATCTTGGATATTTGAATGATCTTTTTCCTTATTCTATTCCCTGTTTCCTTGGTTCCACATCTTCCTTTTACTTGGTTTCCTTTCTAGTTTTATATTTTGATATAAAACTATCAGATCAGCCCACATAAAACCAATTCAAGTTTGAGATATTTTAAATGTTTAATAATAGTCAGTATTTAAAATTAATCTTTAAAATGATTATTAGATTTACCATACATTAATTTGGCTAATGTGAGTGACCCACACACCACAGATTCTGTTTCTCGTCCTTTGGTTGTTGGTTCTAGGTTAGTGGCAGAAATTTTCCTTTCTTTTTCATCTTTATTTTGCAGTTCATCTTGTAAATTTCCTTGCCCTTTTTCAGTGATACTAGTTACAACCACTCATGCAGTGCTAAAGTTACCAGAGTTCTTTTCCTTGTCTCTTAATTTCCCTGTAGGAGTATAAAAATAAAACTACCCTAAACAAAAAGCCAAGATTCTTAACAATTACATGATTTTTATTTTTTCTTTTCATTTTCTTTTTAAAAGATTTATGTATTTATTTTATATGCAGGGGTTGGAGGGAGCAGAGGGAGAGGGAGAGAGAATCTTGAGCAGACTCCATGCTGAGCATCCCTGAGATCACAACCTGAGCTGAAACCAAAAGTCCAGTGCTTAACTGATTGTACCACCCAGGTGCCCCTCTTTTCTTTTTATCTTAAAGTAGCTTACAAATTCTGGCTCCTCTTTATAACATCTGCAGAGACTTACTCCTCTCTCTCTCTCTCTCTCTCTCTCTCACTCTCTCTTTTTTTTTTTTCCTTCCCTCAGGAGTATGTGGATGATTACATATTGGGATAGAAACTTGGTAACTGATTCCTGGAAATAGCCTGATTCGTATTCATATAAAAGAGTAAATGTACAGAATTGGCAATTATTGACTAATCTCTTAAAGTAGGTCCCTTAGTCTATGTAGATGACCATGTTAATCATGGGCATGGATGGTCCATGGTCATGGATTATGCTAATCAGGTGATTGATTTAATCACTCTGTGAGCGACTTGTTGTGTTTGTTTTTTTTTCTCTCCAAACATTCAGCAAACATAAAGGAGTAAGTAATTCCTTAGCTGAGTTGGAATCATCTTAAATACATGTTTAACTATTATTTTTAATAGAACCTTTATTCTACTTTCAGGGGTAGTTGCTGCCAATACTGCTTAAATACTGTTAAGTATTGTAGGCTTAACCCATATACTTCTTTTTAACAAAGAACCAAGAATTTTAGCCGGTTTGGTGGAGGGAACTGAATAAGAACATAGGTATTTTTTGTGTATTGTTAAGGTATAGACCATTTTGTTAGGAACTTTCTTATTTTACACTTATTAGAATGGAAACTATGTGGACAAGGATTTTGTTTTGTTAACTACTATATGTAGATGCTTTGGACAGTGCCTGACACTAAGTAGGTTCAGGATGAAAGACTGTTTAGTACTGCTGATGGCCTTTTATGTGATGTTATCAGAAAGTTTAAGTTGTTTGCTTTCATTCTCATAGCTAATAGTAATAATTAGCAGGTATGATTCAAACTCACATCCATACAACTCCAAGTTTACGCTTTTAAAAATTAAATTGGACTTACTCGGAAACTTTTCCTGTTTAGAATCATGCCTTTCACATGGTAATCACAAAACATAGGGAAATATCGAATGTGTGCAAAAAATGAAAAAAAAAAAGGAGGAAGCATCCCTTATATAACTTGAAATACTTTTTTTTGTTGTCTTTGTTTTGTTTCATTTTCAAGTACTTCATTAGTTTTCCTCAGGATTCTATCTTTTGCCACATCTTGTCTTAGAACTTAATGCTTGTTTAAAATTTTCTCTAAACACAATCTACCCTATTGTATTTTTTGTGAGTGTTAGGAGAGTTGCCAAAGGGTGTGGTTTTCAGTGGTTAGGTTTTCAGAAATCATTCAGGTTGTTTACTTTGGCTTTCATTGTAATTAAACAATGATCTGTTTTAGACATTATCACTTGATAAGCACTATTGAAACTACTATATTTATATCTGATAAAATGCAGAATTCAGAAAGATCTATAACTTAATCCAGAAATTCCCAATACAGCTTCTTTCAGTAGCTTGAATAAACTCAAATGGGTGGGTACATGTAAATCCATTCCTCTTGGTATTTAATGTAATGAGTAGAACCTATTACCTTAAAAGAAATCCTAATTAAAATTATGTTCCCAATTTAGCTTTGCTTCTTTTTTTTTCAATTACACACAGAAATGTCACTTTTGAAGGAAGTGCAGTGGACATAGCAAAGCTGACCTATATCTGAGTCATAGCTTGACCAATCCAACAGCTATGAGAACTTGAGCAAACCAGGCAATTTCTCTGAGCCTAAATTGATCCACATGTGAAATGTAGACGAAAATCCATGACTGTCCTTTGGTGCTGTTGTAAGCATTAGATGAGAGAAAATATATATTGAAACTTATTTATATAGTGTAAAGCATTAAACAAATGTCTTTTATTAGTGATAGTATTATTATTACATTTGGATTCAGAGCACCTTTCTTGGTGAGCTGTTTCTAAGCTTTATAAGTGATACAGCTTCATATTCCACATATGTAATCAACAACAATCCGTTCCCCTCATTCTCATCTTTTCTTTTCTGACTTCTTCTGAAAACAGATTTGAGATACAGTGCAAGTAATGTATCTCCATTATGTCCATTATTGTTAACAAAATAGAAATAGAAAGAAGTTTAAATAATGAAAACTGAATTTAAACTAATTCTAAGAGTTAATAAGGATAACACTAAAACTGAGACTAAATTTTAGATTGTAAAACTTGATGTAAGTAATATAGTAACTGCTATTTATTAGGAAAATGCAGAAGCACTGACAGTTGCTAGGGATTCTAATTCATAAAAAAAAAAAAGAATTCTACAACAAATGGTGTTGGGAAAATTGGACAGCCACACGCAGAAGAATGAAACTGGATCATTTCCTTACACCACACATGAAAATAGACTCAAAATGGATGAAGGACCTCAATGTGAGAAAGGAATCCATCAAAATCCTTGAGGAGAACACAGGCAGCAACCTCTTCAACCTCAGCCGCAGCAACTTCTTCCTGAAAACATCGCCAAAGGCAAGAGAAGCAAGGGCAAAAATGAACTACTAGGACTTCTTCAAGATCAAAAGCTTTTGCACAGCAAAGGAAACAGTCAATAAAACCAAAAGACAACTGACAGAATGGGAGAAGATATTTGCAAATGACATATCAGATAAAGGGCTAGTATCCAAAATCTATAAAGAGCTTAGCAAACTCAAGAACAAAAATCCAATCAAGAAATGGGCGGGGACATGAACAGACATTTCTGCAAAGAAGACATCCAGATGGCCAACAAACACATGAAGAAGTGCTCCACATTACTTGGCATCAGGGAAATACAATTCAAACCACAATGAGATACCACCTCATACCAGTCAGAATGGCTAAAATTAACAAGTCAGGAAATGATGGATGCTGGCGAGGATGTGGAGAAAGGGGAACCCTCCTACACTGTTGGTGGGAATGCAGGCTGGTGCAACAACTCTGGAAAACAGCATGGAGGTTCCTCAAAAAATTGAAAATAGGGCTACCTTACAACCCAGTAATTGCACTACTGGGTATTTACCCTAAAGATACAAACGTAGTGATCTGAAGGGGCACGTGCACCCAAATGTTTATAGCAACAATGTCCACAATAGCCAAACTATGGAAAGAACCTAGATGTCCATCAACAGATGAATGGATAAAGAAGAGGTGGTATACATATACAATGGAATACTATGCAGCCATCAAAAAATGAAATCTTGCCATTTGTGACAACATGGATGGAACTAGAGGGTATTATGCTTAGCGAAATAAGTCAGTTGGAGAAAGACAACTATCATATGATCTCCCTGATATGAGAAAGTTGAGAGGCAACGTGAGGGGTTTGGAGGTAGGGAAAGAATAAATGAAACAAGTTGGGATCGGGAGGGAGACAAACCATAAGAGACTCTTAATCTCACAAAACAAACTGAGGGTTGCCAGGGGGGAGGGGTTAGGGAGAGGGTGGTTGGGTTATGGACATTAGGGAGAGTATGTGCTATGGTGAGTGCTGTGAAGTGTGTAAACCTGGCGATTCACAGACCTGTACCCCTGGTGCTAATAATACATTATATGTTAATAATAAAAAAATGAATTTTACTCCTGTAACTTTGTACCTTCACGTAATTCAATTAAAATATATAAACAGTTATGCTGTACACTGTGCTAGTAAAGAATGGAGAATGAAATGGACATGCCTTGACATCAAGTCAATTTGAGTAAGAAATAAAGAAATGAATAAAACACATACCTTGTAATGAAAAAATTCATTCTTAGAAGTTGTAATAAATAATATGAAAGAGAAGAACTGGATTGTGTGAGAGAGAGTATAGGAGCAACATATTTTACTTTGTGGAGGGAGTCAGGAATATGCTCTCCAAGGAAATATTTGCATGTATTTTAAGCATTTATAATTTTCTTAAAATTAATCATTTTAAATTTTGTTCATTGATTAATTCATCCATTCATTCAGCTAAGACTTAAGGATTTTTCTCTATAGGTATAAAAATAAAAATAATAGCCAACTTTTAGAGAGCACTTATGAATCATGCATTGTTGCAAGAATTTTATGGATATAGATTTCTTTTATCTTTGTAATATTTCTCTGAGGCAGGATATATTATTATACCCATTTTACAGATGAGGAAACTGGGGAACAGTAAAGTAAATAACTTGCCCAACTTAGGTCAGCAGTTTGGAATTGACAATAAAAAAAATTTATTTCCATAATCTGAATCCACACCACATACTTCTAAGCACTAACTTGTCACCTGTACTGAGCTCAACAAGAAGAAACAGAAATAGAGAGAATAACAAGAAAAGAAGAGCAATGTAGTGTTCTCAGTCCTAAAATAGAGGTATGCAGATGGAGCCATGGGGATATAGGAGAAAACCTACTTCCAAACAAGTAAAAGAACATGCTTCTTATGAAGCATTTGACTTAAGCCTTGAAGTGTGAGAAGAGCCCATTTGCTCTTCTAGGATGAATAAAATATATTCTTTGAAATTTTGGAAGCTGAAAAAAAATGAAGGAGGGAAAAAAGTCTGTAGCCCCACTACTATAAAAATAGTTGGCTGCTTTGAGTGAACTACAATATTTTCCTGTGGTTCTCATTCTTAGGAAGAGGTTAAAATTGTGCCTGGGGAGGTAGGTCAGGGATGGATCACAGAGGGCCTTCTGATCCAAGCTAAGGAATTTGCTTTATTTTGGGTACTCTGCAGTAAGCTATTTTTAAAAAGGTACTGTTACTAAACTTGAGTGTTAGAATGATCACACTAACAGGGGAACAGGGGATAGACTGGAAGAAGAGGGGCAACTCATTAGAAGGGCAGCCAGTTGCAATTTGGCCAATAATTGAATTGTAAAGGGATAAAGGCCCAAAATAAGGCAGTGGAAATTAAGAGGAAGATACGGATTAAACACCTATTTAGAAGATCAAATTTAAAGGATTTGGAGAACCAATTGGATGTGAGTTTTGAAGGAGAGAGCTGTAGTTTAGGATAGTTTTCCAGATTTCTAATCTGAGAGACTGGGTGTATAATGATGATATTTACCACACTATAGAAATCAAGGACCAGACAGATCTTAGAGCAAAGATAATGCATTTCAATCTGAACACAAGAAGTTTAAAGTCTTTAGGAGATGGCAGCTATCCCAAAGGCAGTTGAATATGTGGATCTGGAGCTGAGGAGAGAATTTTGGACTGGGACTATGGATTTGTTACTTAAAGTCAAGAAAATGGTTATGAAAAACTGTAAATAGTAATAAGAAAAGAAAAGCCATACATTCAGCTCTAGGGAACACTGGCATTTAGGAAGCAGTCAAACAAAGAAGAGAAGGCTTCATAACAACTAAATGTGTGACCAGAGAGAAGAAAATAGGAGAGATTTGTGTTCTACAAGAAGGAGGAGAGAATTTCGTAAGAGAGGTGTGACCAATAGTGTAAAATGTGTTTCAAGGCTAATTTAGTTAAAGGCAGAAAGTGATCATTGAATTTGGTAATATGGAAGCTATCTTTCACTCAACCAATACTTAATGAGAAATTAAGTATTAATTGTATTGGGTGAGACACTGAAGATAAGATATTAGCAGAAGAGATATTTGCCTCTGTGTTCATGATGTCAAATGGCATTTATCAAGTAATTTTCCAGGTAACCACCTAGAGTCAAGAAGCACCAGCCTGGATAGTGGGAATTGTAAGAAGAGAGGTCCCCGGGGAAGGCCATCTTTGTATTGGCTTTCACACAAGCTGGTCTGAAGAATATAAAATAATTTCTGATGGTTCAATTTCAAGTAAGACGTTCCCTGTCATCTTCTTTCCTCTTTTCTATCAATGCCTTCCTCTTCACATTCATGTACAATGGGAAAAGGAAGAGGGACTGAAGCAGGCCCTAGTGGGGGGAAAGAATGTTTAATGATAAAATCTGGAATTTTGATTAGTATCTTGGACATTCTAACTATTGAATAGAGACTGAGTTTGAGACCTAAAACTAAAGCACAGCCACCTATTACTTACATTAAGCAGAAAAGCCATGGAATTGGTCAAAGTTTTCCTCAAAGGGCAGGGGGAAATTACCCTGAAGAAATTTCAGAGTTACCCATGGAAGACAAAAGATAAAATTACCTTCGCTATTATCTCAGAAGTTATGAACTAGGACGGGTACCGCAAATGGAAGAGATAAGAGGTGAGAAGTCAAAATAAGTGGGTGGCTCTTTCCCAAGACCGAGCGACCCAGGCACCCTTGTTGTTTTAATGTACATAATTTTTTAAAAAAGATTTTTATTTATTTATTTATTTGACAGAGATCACAAGTAGGCAGAGAGGCAGGCAGAGAGAGAGAGGAGGAAGCAGGCTCTCTGCTGAGCAGAAAGCCCATTGCTGGGCTGGAGCCCAGGATCCCGGGATTACCACCGAAGGCAGAGGCTTTAACCCACTGAGCCACCCAGGAGCCCCTTTAATGCACATAATTTAACAAAAATAAGGACTATAGGAAACTATAGGGACATAGAATTCTGACATTGGAAATTATGGGCTGAATTCAGCAAAGAGATCATGATTACAGACTTTTTATTGTGTGATTTCTCCCTTTGCATTTTTGGCGTGTAAATGGCATCCTTATTTATTATCATCAGCTATTTTCAAAAGTTAACCACCAGTTTTAATAATAATTATTATATTTATAGAAAACTGACAAAATAGATGCAGTGTTACAGTTATAGGTTTCCTATAAATAAAGTGATAATTACCATAGGAAAACTTACATTTTGCACATGAATGAACAAAGCACAAGGGTGACACTTATTTCTTAAGATTCAGGATGTGAAAAGGAGCTGGTTAGGCCATTCAGCTTCCTACTTAACAAGCCTTTCAATGAGATCACCCTTGTGTTTCCTATATAATAAACAATGATTAAATAAGATAAGGAAATGTAAATGTACATTATTAGTAGGTGTTATTTTAAATTATTTTCTATAGCACTACTTACTTAGGTTATGCAGCAATCTATCTGAAGAAGAGATACACTTTTTCCTTTAGTCATTTAATTTGTCTTTTGAGGTACACCATAGTCTCGATCTTGTATATACTAAAGCTAACTTGAAGAATATCTCGGGACATGCAGATTATTTAAGCTCATTTGTGCCTTCATTGACATTTGCAAGATTCCTCCTCTTTCTTCCCCTTTGTCTGTTTTCCTCTTTCCTATTGATTCTTTCTGAAATCATCTCCCAAATAAACTATACTAAAATTCTTGCCTTAGGGTCTACTTTTAAAGAAACAAACCTAAGACATGGATATCCATAAATGGAAGTTACATGATAAAATACATAAGGCAACTAGCATTCAAATCTATAGGCATCATTTGGAAAGAGTAATAATAATGGCGCTAAAATTACTGCCATCTTATTGAATGTTGTTGGGTAATTATGTGCCAACGATACATCAAAATATTTTTACATATTAATGCAATCTTCAACATTTCTCCTTATGAGGTAATTTTATTATCCTTGTTTTATAAATGGAGATACTAAGGCTTAAAGATATTATATTGTAAGTCACTTTACTTTGGTCCGATAACTAGTCAGAATTTGAAGCCCATGCTCTTAATTATCACTCAGGAGAAAGTCCCCACAAATTGCAAATTACTTAAAAAAAAAGTCCTCTTGGAGTACCTATATATTATTGTAAAATATAAGTAATATTTTTTATTTCATTTGCTCTGTACCTTGATTGATGTTGGCTTATGTTGGTGGAAGTTTCATGATAAATAGTAATGAAGATTTTGTTTTCTTTAAAAAGCTGAGAGTTTCGGGGGGGGGTGTGGGGAGATAGGGTGGCCAGGTGATGGGTATTGGGGAAGGCGTGTGTTGTGGTGAGCAGTGGGTATTATATGCAACAAATGAATCATTGAGCACTACATCAAAAACTGATGATATACCATACAGTGGCTAACTGAACTAACTAACTAACTAACTAAATAAATAAATAGGATTGAATTTT
Source organism: Taxidea taxus jeffersonii (assembly GCA_003697995.1). NCBI lineage: Eukaryota > Metazoa > Chordata > Mammalia > Carnivora > Mustelidae > Taxidea > Taxidea taxus. The sequence continues at coordinate 6,547 of RCUC01047601.1, read as the reverse complement.
GACTGTGGACCATGGTCATTATTATGACCACTATAAGAATTCTTCAAAAGGACAAATGAAACTTGAAGCATGTTATCAAATGAATCATCCACCACCTGCAAACTTACTCTTCCTAAGAAAGAAGGCTTGAGTCCAATAGGTTGAAGTAATAAAGTGATAAATCTTTTGGAGAAGAATCTTATTTCTGGTTTGTTTTAAAAGGAGGAAGAGTTTTTATTTTATATAAAAATGGAGCCGTGCTCTCTATGAAAAAAATTCAAGATTAAATTCATATTTGTTAAATGGTGAAGAACCTGGCCTTCTTTACTGTCATGTGTTTAAAATTAACGAGACAGGGATATGGAATCATAGGAGGAAATGATGGAAATGAAAATAAAGAAGCTTTTTTCAAGATCTAAAAAATCCCGTAACTTCTGAAGATTTCATTGTACTTAGTAAATACCTTTGGTACATACTAAAAGAAATAAAAACCACATGTGTTTATTTTGATGATAGCATCATTATGGTGAAAAAAAGAGTACCATTTTGAGGAGCTTAAGCACTAATGCTGGCAAGTACTTGACTAAACTGCTCTTTCTATACAGTGAGGTTGCCTTTTCATGACTACCTGAAAAGGTTTTTTTCTTTTTCTTTCTTCCTTCCTCTCTCCCTTCCTTCCTTCTTTTTTACCTCTTCCCTCCTTCCCTTCCTTCCTTCTTTTCTTGGGAAATGAATGACACAATTTTGTTTTACTTATGGTCAAGTGTAGATATACCCATTTCCCCAGATATACCCAAGTCAGAAACAGAAGACAACTCTTCATTTTCTTTAGGTTCATTATAATTCTGCAAGTAACAATTATAAAATACAAAGTCAATATTTAAGAAATTGAAATGTGTAGTTTATTTTCTCAGGGAAGGAATAAATACCAGGAAAATAACATACTTAGGAAAAAAGTGCAATGAAGTTATCTATATGAATTCTGCCAACAGATATCTTATTTAGTGGTTATAATTTATTTGCAGAAATAATTTGATGTTCTATAAAAGGAAAGAGCAAATATATCTCTCTAGTCTTAAGTAATGGCTCTTTTGTCACACTTTGCTTTGCATTATAGTTATATACATATTTGTCAGCCTAACTAAATTTTGATCTTCTCAGGGGTTGGTGTCATTTAATTATTCAGTGAATATTTATTGTATATCTACCACATGACAAATTATGTGCTAGGCTTAGGGATACAGAGACAAATGAGACAAGGACTCTGTCCTTATACAATTTGGAAAAAGAGAGTGAAAGGTAATATGATTGTGGTAATATGATTGTGAATGCCATGATTACTGCCAGCTGGAATGTAAAAGTGTACCTATTTATATGAATTTAAAAAGATAATACAAATTTAATCCATTATGAGATTCTTGAAAAATAACTTACATATTATATAATAAAACAAAAATCTTGATATTAGGAAGACTTTATTGAATTTGGCAAACTTTTTTTTATTTTTATTTTAAAGATTTTTATTTATTTATTTGTCAGAGAGAGAGAGCAGGAGCGAGCACAGGCAGACAGAGTGGCAGGCAGAGGCAGAGGGAGACGCAGGCTCCCTGCCGAGCAAGGAGCCCGATGTGGGCCTCCATCCAAGGACACTGGGATCATGACCTGAGCCGAAGGCAGCTGCTTAACCAACTGAGCCACCCAGGTGTCCCGAATTTGGCAAACTTTAGGTATAAAGTTATTCAGCATGGCTTGTCCAATTTTGCTAAAGTGACAGATTAAATTTCAAATCTATAACTGGTGGTATGCTTTACAGAGACCTTTTAGGTACAGCTTTATATTTCAAAAAAGAATGTTTTGAATGTGGAGAAGCCAAATATTCAGTTGGTCTGTTTCCTTTAGCACTCTTACCGGTGCATAAGTTTTAGCTTTTTTAATGCATAAGATATTGATTATCTGTTAAATGAATTCAGAACAAATAAGCCACAGGGAATCAGATGAGCTCTTTCATTCAGGAGGCTGAATTTCTGTAGACAGAGTGTGCAGATAATGCATTCAGAGTAAGTTCTTAGCAAGAAGGGACATGATTATCCATGGAATGGTAGAAGAAATAAAGCATTATCACCATTCATTTCTTGGATCCAAACTCCTGGAGGGGCAGGCGTCGTATTTTTGCTCTTTGTGAATATATGCCCACAGCATTTAGCAGAACACTGATTGTGTTAGGTGTTCAACAAATACTCATTGAATGGCAGTCAGTATTTCACTTTATAGACTTAGAGGATATACTTTACTTTACTTTATACCTAGTCATTTCATCTGTGCTCCTCCATCATTGGCATTGATGTGATGTTAGTGATTTTAATGGTACTAGGCTACTACCTTGGCTCACTTCTTTTAGTTTTCGTAGGCTCTTCAAGTCCTGTAATAACGGAGGGTACAGATTGTAGTATGTCTAAATCATGAGACTTTGTAAATACCATCATATATCCTGGAGGTGTGGGATTTTGGCTTTGGAGGACTTTAAAATCAGCTCAAGGAAGAACATTTGATGGAGCCTCATAAATCGTACATCCTTTCTCTTAATTGCAATACACCATAGACTCGTTTGCTTCAGTAACTTTCCACCTCCATCACTGTAACAGGTGTTAACAGGGGAGATGGGAGGAGCAAGTCAACTTTAGTCCTAAAAACACTCATATTTTTATGAAATTCTCTAATTCCTATGACATAATATACCTTCCCTTCCAAGTGGCTTGGGGCTTTCCTCAACACCTTAGCACAGGCTTTGTTTTGGTTTCCCTCTTAAATAGTGCAGTTAGACAAAAACTGATATGTATAAATCATATATGTCAAGTTCAGGGGAAATTTGATGATCAGTTATTTTAAGATAATAGGAAATGTGGGTGGTTGCTGTGTAGTCAATACCATAAATAAGAAAATTCAGGATGATAGAGAATTGAAATGGCTCCTGGTATGACTGAAGAGGAAATAAGTAATATCAATGAAAGAGACTTAGAAATTCTTGCCAATTAAATGAGGAATTGCTTTTCTAAATCCTATCAGCTTCTCTCAAAAAAATCTATTTATTTTCTACAACAGTATTTTTAACCACCCAAGTCTGACCCCCAAATATCTAATTTAGTGATCAGCCTAAAAATGAAGTGGCCATTTGATTTAGAATGTGTAAGAAAATATTAATAGTATTCAATACTTTATTATATGGCCCTCCCATTCTAATATAAACTTCAAAATCTCTTCTCCATTTCTTCCAGAACTTGCAGTTTGTACCAAGTGTGGACATTTATTAAATAAGTGTTCAATGAATGTACTTCTTTTTGTAAAAAAAAAGAAACTAGTTTGCTTCTTTTCTCATCTTGCATCATAGTTTTGCAGAACTGATTTAAGAGCTACTCTCCAGCTGCATTCAGAGGAACAATGAGTAAGACAAGAAGCTGGTGTAAAGTCAGCTACCAAGGATAACAATAGACCAGATGGAAAAGTAGCACACTGAGATCTAGCCTTTTACAGATGAGAGTGGATGAGTTGCTCTGAAAGGACAAAGTCCTGCCTGGAGCCACCTGTTTCCAAAGATCTGTTCCTTGCTCTTTAGCTTGTCAGGTTTACTGAGGCCAGCCAGGGTTCAGGAGGTAGGAGAAGCTTATTTGTAATGCTCAGGCAATCTCCGGTCACAGGTAAAAAATCATTCAAGGCACAGGAAATGCATAAAATGTACTCAATCAAATCATTTTAAAATATTTGTTCATTTATTCATTCACTCATTCTCATTTTAATGGTAAAGTAAAAAACAACCAGAAAAGAAACCATAGCTCAACTACATTTAGGGTTCTATAGGATCCACATTCTTCATTTTCCTCAAAATAGAAAAGCCTCTTATATTACACATTATTTGATCCATGGAAATAAAGGTAGCTCTTCATTTATTTTAGTTCCTGACCCTTCCCAACTTGGTTTAGAAGAAACTACCTTTGTCCCCTTTGAACTAAAGTAAGGCAGGCACAAGTCTGACATGGGATAACTTCTGCAAAAGGATTGATTAAATCTCTTTCTTCTCAAGATGAAAAGGATCTTTAAAAACAAACTGAGGTTTTATATCTGTAGGTATTAAATTCTCCCCTTGCATTTGGTTTCGTTCAATGTAGCATTTGTGTGGTTTATTACAACATCTTTCATGTAGCAGATCTAAAAACCTCTTTGTGAACTTGAAGATAATGGCATAGTGTGCTATAGGTTTTAAAGATTCTGTTTTTAAAGCCAGCAAGCAACCTTTTGCAGACAGAAGCCAACATGCTGATGTGAAAAGTTTCTTTTTCTGGCTGTGGTTTAATTCTCCATTCATTTTAGAGGTTGCTTCCTACAAATAAAATGTTTGATGGCTATTTTTCCCTTTCAAAAGCAAGCCTAGAGCAGAAATTGCCAAATTTTAAGGGTAAATAAAAACCACCTGGAGTGTTTGCTAAAATGTGATTCCTGGGATCCTCAGCTAATACACTGACTTAGTAGGCTTGGAGGTGGGATCCAGGAGCCTACCTTTCAAGTGACCACTCAGTTGACCCTGACCCTGACACAGGAGGTCATTTAGAAAAACACTAGCCTCAACTAATTCTGGAAAAAAGTGAACATGAGGGTTCTAGATAGCTTGTTTGCAAGATATTTTTTATTTAGTTTTTGAAAAGATTTTATTTATTTACAAGCGAGAGAGAAAGCATGACGGGGGGGAAGGGTCAGAGGGAGTAGCAGACTCCTTGCTGAGGAGGGAACCTGATGGGGGACTTGATCCTGGGACTTTTGGATCATGACCTGAGCTAAAGGCAGTTGCTTAACCAACTGAGCCACCCAGGCACCGTTTGCAAGATATTTTATAGGTCTAATTAATGAGTTCTCTTTTACTCCAAACATAAACAAAACAATGGATTGTTTTTTTAAAATTAAAAAAAAATAGCTTTGAAGATTTTTTTTTCAATTTGACAGAGATCACAAGTAGGCAGAGAGGCAGGCAGAGAGAGGGGGAGAAGCAGACTCCACGCTGAGCAGAGAGCCTGATGTGGGGCTTGATCCCAGGACCCTGAGATCATGACCTGACCCGAAGGCAGAGGCTTTAACCCACTGAGCCACCCAGGCGCCGCCCCCCTCCAGAAAAATTAGATTTGAAAGGAAGTACGATTGCCTTGCTTTCCAGTGGGAATTATGAATACTATGTGCAAACATGCAATGGAAAAGCAAATTAATCCATTGGTTTGATTTCAAAACGGTACAGAGATTTCATAAAACCTGATTCTCTGTCATGAAACCCAGTTCTTAAAAAGTGTCTTGGTAAAGACAAACCTATAGATTATAGCATAGATTAGTTTAATAAGTAAGATTCTGTTGTGTGTTCCAACTTGTTGACTGTCAAGTCAGCATATGCTACACGAAGAGATGGCAAAATGCCTACCATTCTAGCATAAATATTGATATTCCTCTACTGAGAGACCCAACACAGGCCTATATCCTTTTCTGTTTTGGTTCAGTTCATGAATTGTTGAAGGGGAAGATGATAGTGGGCCCTTTTTAGCAACACCTGGAGGATACTCACACCTGGAGACCCTTTAGTGAAACCCAGGAACGGAAAGGAGAATAGAAAGCATCCAAAGTATTTGGTGGACCACACAGTGATGCTGCTCAAACCTGATCTACCAGCTGCTGGAAATGCTGCCAGCTTTGAGGAATTGGCAGTCTGTCTACAACACCTGGAGAGATGATGGATGTGTACCTATGGGAGTTCCATGTCACCCAGACCCCTAGAGAAGTTAATCTGGATTTACACAAGCTTAGCTGGTTCTTGGTGTCATAGTCCTTGGGAGTTTTCAACCTGGTGAAATCTAATATTGCTAAAAAAAAAAAATAAAAAAAATAACTCTTTATCTTTCTATCAATCAGCTGTAATTGTCATATAGAAAATAAAGGGAACACAGGGAGGTGATTAAGAAAATAGGCTCTGGGGCGCCTGGGTGGCTCAGTTGGTTAAGCAACTGCCTTCAGCTCAGGTTGTGACCCCGGAGTCCCGGGATCGAGTCCCGCATCGGGCCCCCAGCTCCATGGGGAGTCTGCTTCTCCCTCTGACCTTCTCCCCTCTCATGCTCTCTCACTCTCTCTCTGAAATAAATAAATAAAATAAATAAATTTAAAAAAAAAAAAGAAAGAAAATAGGCTCTGGATCTAAAATGCCTGGATTAATAGACTGGCTCTGCCAGTTTCTATATGTGAGCCAGTGAGCACATTGATGAGATATTCTGTTACATCAGCTGCCTTCTGTACTAAATGGAGGTGGGGGATGTCAAGCCTATGATATGAAGTATCAGAATTCTCAGCAGGGTTGAATTAGTTAACGCATGAAGCATTTATCTAGTGCCTCACACAGAATAGGTGTTCAAGAAGAGTTAGCTTTTTTATTGTTGCTCTTGCTACTGGTAGGTGGAAAACGTGTCATTCTTAATTAATTTCTTAATATTAGTCAAATATATATGTATATATACATATATATAGATAGAAATATGCTTTTCCTATAATA
>RCUC01047586.1:0-12367 GCA_003697995.1 Taxidea taxus jeffersonii | reverse complement strand
AAGATTTTATTTATTTATTAGTTAGAGAGAGAGAGAGTGAGTGAGCACAGGCAGGCAGAGTGGTAGGCAGAGGCAGAGGGAGAAGCAGGCTCCCTGCCAAGCAAGGAGCCCGATGTGGGACTCGATCCCAGGATGCTGGGATCATGACCTGAGCCGAAGGCAGCGGCTTAACCAACTGAGCCACCCAGATGTCCCTATACCTCCCTGGTTTAATGTGCATTTCTTTGATTATGAATTCAGCTGAATATCTTACCTAATTTATTAGCAGATATTTCTTTCCTTTTACAACTTGGTCAGCTGTATTGGTTTAATCACTTGCAGTTTTGTGGTAGCAATTATTATGGTGTTTTTCTTATTGATTTGTGAGCCCCTACCATATATTCACCTTATTAAAGTGCATCTTTCATGCACTGAATGGGTCTAGGTCCCAGGAGGGAAAAACGAAACGAAATCAAGCTGGTGTTCTAAATGACCAATTGAGAGTATGGGACAGAGACTCTCTAAAGGTACAGGCAGGGTAAGGTGGCTAGGGGGTTAGTGATGGGTTTCCCCAAGACTGATGAGAATGGAATTAATTTACCAGCCTGGAAGCTGCAGGAGTGGGGAGAGGCCCCAGAAACCCAGGGATTGCCAGGAGCTGGTGGGAGGAAGGCCCATAGGAGCTATGACGGTGAGAGAGGCAGTCAGCCATCAGCATCCACTGATCTGGCAGGGAAGGTGACTAAGTCCTGGGAATGCTTGCTGCCCTGACCCCATCCTCACCACCTCTCTCCTTACGGCCCTGTCTGTCCCTGGGAAGAAACCTTGGAAGCCAGAGGACCAAGCTGAGGCAACAGGACTTGGAGGTATGGAGGATGTGGTGGCCCAGAAGCAGAAGAGAAGAGGCCAGAGTTGGTTTGCAGGGGCAGGTGAAGAAGGTCCAGCAAAAATGTCTCGTGGGTTTTCTTGTCTGAAGCCTGCTTCTTCTTTGCATTTTACTTATGGTGTCTGGGATTCACAGAGGTGGCGTGTAATTTTAGGCAGTCAAAATGATTGATCTTTTTCCTCCCAGCTTCTGGTTTTGAAGTTTCGCTAATGAGCCCTTTATCAGCATGATACTATGTAAGTATTAATATATCTAAGTTTCTAGTACTCTAAAATTGAGGGTTTTTTTAGAAATTATTTCAACATATACTATGACTGATATATTTTTTCCCAGAAAGTTGTAGACAGTTTTTAGAACCACTTTTCATTCAAAATCCATTTCCACACACTTAACCTCTTGCCCTTTTGAGTTCTCCCCCAATCCTGCACCCTCGGACAGATATTAACTGGTCTGTTAAAATGCCAGTAGTAAGCTGTTTTAAATTTTGTACTTATTAATATATGTTTTGTATATTGTAAAGGTAAAGCCGCTCTTTTCCTTTATAAAATTCCTTCTCCCCAAATTAGGAAAGTTTTCAAGTTATTCAAAACATACTTTGAAATTCGGATTAGCATTACTTTGAATTCATAGGTTCATTTGGGACAATTCTCATCTGGGAGCCCTGCACACGTCTTCATTATTTAGATCTCTCATACACTCCAGTAAAATTTTATAAGTGTTTGAGATACAGTTCCCTTCAGATCAATGAGTAAATGTCTTTGTAAGTTTTTCATGTGGTAATTTATACATTTTATATGAATGGGTATTTTAATATTTTCTAAATGATTAATCTTGATGTTTATGAAAGGTATTTATTTTCTATGTTTATTTAGTACCTGTCCCACTTAAGGACGTTTCTTTATAGCTAGTGATTTTCAAAAGAAACATTTCTGTTATCTGCAAGTAATTTTGTTATGATAGCTATAGCTTCTCATTTATAACCCTTTTTAGTCTCTCTGCCTTTCTCTCAGAATATGTTGGAACTGTACTTATTATTTAGCCTTTGAAGTGACATTTTGATTCCTATATACTAGACATAAGTCAGCTCAATAGACAGTTTTCTTGTTTCGTTCAGGGTATACTCTTAACTGCTTCCTAGTCAAATGCAGTACAATTATCTCAAGAACTAATATTCAAGCCACAGCAACCATACGTGAGTTATGTGAGTTGATGGAGGCATTAACTAACTTCATTGTTGTGATAATTTTGTGATATATATCTGTATATGTAGATATATATCAAGTCATCAGGTTATGTATTTAAACTTATACAATGTTATATTTCCATAAAGCCGGAAAAAGGAACTTTATTTTTTATTTTTTAATTGCATATCCATTATATTATTTATTTATTAAAAATTTTTTTATTATGTTCAGTTAGCCAACATATAGTAGTACCTCGTAAGTTTAAAGTTAATGTGCATAATGAAGGAAGGATGAAAGGTCATTGCTTCCATCAGGATCTGTCCTCATCTTGTGGAGTTCAGTGGCCCCCCTGTCCTGAGCTTCACTTTCTGGTAGCTGCACCTCCTTCCCTCCCAGGACCACAGTGGAGCTGTCTATGCCCGAGCCAGAAGCTAGTCTCACCCCATCCAGCACGTGTGAACAGAACAGAGTTTATAACAAATAAACCTGAATCTATTACTTTTCTTTTGAGAATTCCCTGATAGGCCCTTTTGTTTATTGAATATGATGCGGAATACTTGGCAGGGGGCACGTCACAAAATCTTCATGTTTGGGTGGTTGGGACTCTCTGAGTGGCCTCTCCGCCCAGCCATGTTCTGAGACCCAGCATTTCCATTGACTTCTGGGTGCGTGCCATGCCAGTCCCCTCCATGGACTCCTGTCCTGTCTACTTGTGTCAAAGAAACATTGCACTAGACAAGTTCACAGGCCAGGGAGACTTTAGGCAAGACGGCGACTATAAAGGGGAGAGGGATTGAACGCCCCTCGGTGAAACAGAAGGTAGGAGGGTTTCAGGCACTGCACAGAGCGAGTGGCAGAGTCCTGGAGGGTGCCAGGGGGAGGATGGTCGCTGCAAGTGTCCAGGACACTGCCTCCATCATTCTTGGGTCTGCACGAGCTTTTCTCTGGATAGACCATCTGTATTTGCTAGTTGTGCCCATCTAGGTTGGACTCCTTCTCTCCCACGGAGACTGGGAGGTGGGCGCCCCCTTCTTTGAGGATCACCTTCCAAAGGAATGGCTCCCAGGTCCTGGAAGTTCTGTGGAAGAGCATCTTACTCACCTTTGTAGGTACAGAGGTTCTCGTGGCAAGTGCTGTTATTTTATGTAGCTGAAGTCTTCCCTTACCTACATTTGTGGTGTTTTTATATATGTGTATTTTATGAAAACTCAAAGGGACTTCAAAGAAATAATACAATACCAAGTAGCGATTGCTTTAAAAAGTTGTGCCCATGTCCCTTTGTGGTAGTATTTTCAGTCTGCCTTAACAGGACAACAACTTCTCATGGCTCCATTTGTAGCTCATTTGTGCTTAATTTGAAGAACGCCTGCCTCAGTGAGGTACTGAGTGTGATTTATGGATCAGGCTCAGAGGACCTGAAGGCATATGGGAGACCAAAGTCATGGGAAGAACACTGGAGGACATGCCGGACACCTCACCTGGAATCGGAGGTCCCAGTTCAGCACAGATAATTAGTTTCCCTATTTTACTCATTTATTCTAGAATGTCCTGCCAGAAAAGCAAATGTTTATGGCTGTGCTCACATAAATAGAAAATTGGAAATATTGCTTCGAAAGTTGTGGTACCAAAAACTTAAAAAAAAAAGTAAGTGAAGCAAGCAGGCAAGCTGTGGTACCAGTAAACTAGAAATTTGTTGTGTGTGTGCACATCAATAAGAACTGGAATGTTTTGGCCTCTCTCTGCATGTGTACACATCACAGCCCAGTCCTCTGACCCTTTTTCAACCTGCCTTTCCTCCTGTGTTCTTTCCTGCATCAACTCCATCCATTTTGTCTCTGGTCCCTTCAGCTATTGGGGAGAAACAGAATCCTGGATACACATACACCCCCCTTTCTTTGATTCATCTACCCCATTTGTTAAGAAACCATTCTTTCCTCTCCCTGCCTTCAACAGCATCATGAAAACAGTAGACCCACTGCCCAAATTTCCAAGCGATTGTCGCCGGTGTTGATGGTGCCTTCTGAGAGCAGCATCTCTGAGACAGCGAGTTCTCGGGGCAAGTTCCCACGCTCCTCACAGAGTGGAGATCTCAGAAATTCAGGGCTTCTGCTCACAGTATGGGAGAGTCCCCTGTCTTTGGTGTGGAAATCCAGTTCTTCAATAATCTGGCCACATACGAGGAATAGTCAATAATTTCTAGAGAAATCATACCACTTGTTGCAACCACAATTGTAGGAATATTAGGTGTGAAGGCTATATATACTATGGGATTTTCCAAAATATTACAGTTAAGACATGTGATCAAAATAGTCCAAATACATAAACATATGTAAGAATAATAGAATATTTGGCAATTAAAGAGGATAATATCTGGGTTTATCTTGACTATGTATTAGAGGAGAACAATATATTAGGGAAAAGTTTCCTTCTGACCTATGGCTATTAAGGGATTTTAAGGAAAAAACAGAAATCCAGCATTGAGTAAATTATTTCTTAGAGAAATACTTTTATAAGATAGTGCTTTTGAAATATGTGCAAAATGCTTCTCTAAGCCTTTTTAGTGCTTTTGCGATCAGGGATGCTTTAATTATCACCCGATCCTCAACTTATGCAGCATTTTAATTAGACGTGCTAAGCTCAGCATCCTTATTAACAAACTCCTCATCAGCAGACCTTCACTTGGTCTGGGGCTGCTGAGAACTTCCCAGACCAGCAGCCACGACAGGTCATAAGAAGATCTCTTCAGAGTCCGTAAAATGAATGTCTGTGTCTCAGTGAATTTCCCTTCCCTGTTAAAGAACTTTTGCGTCGTCAACCTATGTATATCTACTTTCTCCTCCTGAGCATACAAGTCAGAATTACTGTTGGAATAAATCCTTAGTGCTTTATTTTTCCTATTAAAGAATATGATCAGAGGAATTCCCCAAAGTAATGAAATAACTTTGTACCCTTAACTGATATTTTTCTTCAAAGCATTTTAGACATTACTTAGCTTGGGTGTCTGGGAGACAGACAGAATAAGAAGGGAAGAGAGGAAGGGGCAGGGATACTAACATATATGGTAATACAAAGTGCCTCTCCTTATTATCAGGGGATCTGTTTTTCCGCTGAAAACACACGCATAGGTCAAGCCCACTACCTATGAAATCACATAAGTTTGCCATTGACAAATATGGTGCTGACTTTCGTTGTTAGTTACCAGGAATGGCTAAATATTCTAGGTCTTTTGAGGTTGAAAAAGGTGATGTCAGTCTTACTTACTTTTTATGTTCTGCTGTATTTCTAAGATAACAAAAACTTTTATATGCCATTCCTCAAATAATATTTTCCATTGAGATGCTTGAATGCCAAAGTATCCAATGGTAAAAAATAGATTTCTATAAGGAATTTAGATCCTCGTTAATCATATTGCATCCTGTATGATGGACTTAAATGGGCTGACAAAAAGCATAAAACAGGTGGGCAGCAAAGGTTTGGCATTAAAATTTAGCCTGGGGAATGCTTGGTTACTTTAAACATCACCGATGATGTTGGGAAGTGTGGCGCTGAGAGACAAAATATCCTATACTAAAGGGCATTTGTGTAATTGAGTACAGCTTCTTGGCAGCCCTTCCCAGAACTGCTCCTTTTAGTTCTGAGCCCATTGGTAATAATATGAGTCTTCTGTGTAATTACTAAAGATTAGAGAACAGCAGTGTAAGAGTGGTGTAAGGCACTCTACCAGAGAGTCGCTTGCATGGCAGGACTAAGAAATGAACATAGCACATCGGCTGAGTGGGTGAGCTGTCTCATTCAGCCATGATGGCAGCAACAAGGACCCAGGGAAAAGAAAGAGAACATTAAGAAAATTCCAAAAAAGCTGATGAGTTCAAAGAGAGACTGATTTGGCGTGCCCCTGCTGAATTTCGAGTAGGTATGCAAAGACTAAATGTGTGTGGAATAAATATGAGTGGTAACTTAAAAAAAAAAATCACTTGTTGCAAGGGGACTAGCATATGATGTATGCAGTTTTAAGAAGCTGAGTGCTCTTGGAGACTATGAGTTTTTATTTACGGGGGGCAGTGGAGGAATATTTGCATGTTTCCACACCGTATTATTTTTATTTTCTTCAGCTATATATTTTAAGATCTAGTTGTGTGTCTGGCTAATTGGGTTTATTTCAGTAATATCTATGGGAGAGAAGGGAAAGAGAAGGAAGGAAGGGAGAGAGAGAGAGAGATAGGGGAAGGAGGGGGCAGAAGGAAGGAAGGAAGAGGCAGGAAAGGGAGTGAGATTTTCTCCGGAAGTGCAGAGGAAGACATCTTCAGGAAGAAAACGCTTGAATCAGGACAATCAGACTTGGCTGAGAATGCCACAAGTTTCCTAGTGCGCTGGGATTCATGGATAACCCTTGTGACAAATAAAATATAGAACATCGTGTAAACACGTACAAAGGACAGGAAAGCTAACTGGAAGAGTCTAAGCTAAGCCATCTCTGGAAATAAGAGAAGTCAGATCGGTATAAGCTTAAAAAGTCAATAAAATAACATAGAAGTGGTGTCCAGTAGGATATTGTAGGTCAGTGTGAGAGAAGAATCCCAGCCAAACTGGATGAAAGCCAAAGTGAATATTTCTGCACATGAAACGAATGAGGTGAAGGATGTTGTGACTGCAGAAAGGACTCGTGCTATTGGTTCATATAATGACCCTGGGTGGGCCTGGCTCCTCTCTCCATTTCATACCTGATCTTTTATATTGGCTCCCCCCATGGGTGAGTCAACCCTCCCATTGGCAACATGGTGGTCCCAATCCAGCTCTAGATTCCTTCAGCTTAGTTTCTGGCTGAAAAGACTGGTTCCCACACACGTTTGTGGAATTTGATTGTTAGCTCTTTCCTGAGCCAAACACTGAGGCGAGGGAATTGGATTCACTCTTTAGTTAGTCAATGGTCACATGCTTCATTTATAGAACATTCCAGAGTCCCACCCAGAACCCATGAACTTCAGAGACACAGGGGTCAGCCTTCCACAAAGAACACTGGAATACTTTGCCAGGAGAAGGGAGCAGGGATGACATGGAGGTAACCACCCAGAAGGGCATGCCCAGAGGTGTCAAGAAAGCCACGTGGGAATGAGGCAGACCTTGCTGAGGGTCTGTAGCCAGAAAAAAGGGAAGCTATTAGGACCCAGGGAACACTGACCACTCAGATATTCTTTCTCTCTTCAACCTACCACAAGCCAAGTGGTCTCTCATCTGCTCATCTCTGGGCACTTCTTTCTTCTGTCTTGTAAAATCCACACCCCCACCTGTATCTCCCAGGTTGTCAAGGCCCATCTGCACTGTCACAGAAGGCATGTGAGTATGGACTCCATTATGGACAGTGTCTAATGTCTGGTAAACTCAACCATTAGTGGGGCAGTGAAGTATAAATATGGCTCCAAGAGGACACACCTGTCATTTGAGAGAATTTCTTGCAAAAGAAAGTAGTCAGTAATGAGTTGGAGAAGTAAACTCTGTGTGTGTGTGTGTGTGTGTGTGTGTGTGTGTGTGTGTGGTGTTTAGGAGAGACTTGTCTCCTTCAAGTAAAATAGAGGAGTAATGGCTAATCTCAGATTGACGAAACAGCATGATGGTCCATATCTTGGAAGTGTTGATTAAATCGAATCCCTCTGGGCTAAAGACTTTATGTAACTCTCTAACTAATCATTTAATTGGGTGGCTCTAGGATGATCACTTCAGATATTAAAGCTTTCAAGTTTTAACTAAAAATAAAATACTCCAGCTTCCTAACTAGATCTTTCGAAGGTAATTGTGCCTCGCATGCACAAAGCTGGTGTAAGTGTCTGCAGGATTCCTGTGAGTAAAGACATGGGTACAAATGGAGGATACAGCACTAAGCAGCTCCCCTGTGGCAGGTGTCCATATGCCAGGACAAGAGCTGTAGAGTAATGGGGCTCGTAAGTATTCTGCCTGTGGATCGAGGGCTTGATCTTCCTTTCTTATACTTTGCATGCATGCGGCAACACATCTGGAGTCCCACCGAAATCCTGTGCCTTTACCCTCAGTTTCTAGGATGACTTAAAATCCACATCTCTAAGACACCAACACTGACAACTCAGACGCCAGATCAAAGCATCTTCTCCCTTGCATTGTCTCTTGCTTTAGTCATTATATTCTGAGGAAGGCAAATGAGAATTTTAATTATTGTATGAACCCTCCTCTTTTTTCCCCCGCTTTCTCCAAAGTCCATTCTTTCTGGACTTTCTCATTGGTTTTAGTTACTGGTGTCACTTCTGTATTAATGAGGTGGGTAGGTGCTGAAGATGATGTCGTTGTGTTTCAGCTTGAGGTTCATGCGAGACTCTTATGTGGGCCCTGGTGGCTACAACAGGGACTGTCATGCGTCCAAGTACAGAGGGATTTGCCAAAGCCTACCGTACTGTAGACATTGCCCTGAATTGTCCTGGAAGTCAGGTTTTACTGAATACAATCATACCAACATATGTTTATACAGTAGGTGTTATTATTCCACTGGGACATTTATCTCACTGCATCCTATATTTCAAGTTCAAGCAACAAGTAAACTGAACACCGCTATTAAAAATCAAGCTTTAGGGATGCCTGGGTGGCTCAGTTAGTTAAGCGGCTGCCTTCGGCTCAGGTCATGATCCCAGCATCCTGGGATCGAGTCCCACATCGGGCTCCTTGCTCAGCAGGGAGCCTGCTTCTCCCTCTGCCTCTGCCTGCCACTCTGTCTGCCTGTGCTCTCTCTCTCTCTAACAAATAAATAAATAAAATCTTTAAAAAAAAAAAATCAAGCTTTAAAGCTTTCAAAGATGGGGCACCTGGGTGGCTCAGTCGGTTAAGGGTCTGCCTTCAGCTCAGGTCATGATCTCTGGGTCCTAGGATGGAGGCCAATATCAGGCTCTGTGCTCAGCAGGGAACCTGTTTCTCTTTCTCCCTTTTTGCACTCTCTCTCTCTCTCGCACACACACACACACACTCTCAAATTAAAAAAAAAAAAATTAAAACTTCCAAAAATAAACTATCCTTACTTGGTTAAACCATATATATTTGCCATATTTGTTAGTCAAACAAAGTTGAGTGTTGTTTTTTTTTTTTTTACTTTTTTTTATGATATAGCTTAATGTTTTCCCTCAAAATTCCCATAGTATTTTTGCCTTCTAGAATTCTCTGGAGACTCACAAGTAACCATGGTTTTTTTTTTCCCTTGCTGACACGTAGTCTCTATAGAAGTATACATGAAGTCAAGATGAGAAGCAACTATTAAGGTACATCTTTAGGGCACATTTTTCTCTGGCAGAGCACATATGATGCCTAGTACTGAATTTTGCAATTTGGGCAGGACTGAAAGATAAAGAAATGTTACAAGAAATTAAGAAATTTAGATTTATTTTCAATAAACAAAATAGCATGGGCCCAAGTGTTATCTCTTGCCAAATTTTATTAGGATTTATAGAGTAAGAGCAATTACTTTAAAAATAATGTGCTATGTGAATAATGTTATCAGCATTACCAACCATCAATCTTTATCTTAATTATATAGGACCATCAATAAGCAAATTCTAGAATACAGTAAATTCTGGCAGCCAGCTCTTATGCCAGAATTCAACAGTGCAACACAAACTAGCTAATACTGGGCTGAGGAAAATGGCTGATTCCCATTTCCAGGTGCTATGAGTAGAGTCCCTCATGAGAGAGCTTGGATCTAGGCAGTTACAGTCATTTAGGAGACACGGGATTAGTATTTGTGAAATGCAACCCAAGTGCCACACATTTAGGTGTGTTATACTGTACGCATACGCATTGCTGTCAAATCAATGTCAGGCATGGGGCTATGTGCAGAATGAGTTCAAGTGAAGACAAGTACAAAGAAGTAGTGCTAAAATTCACATTTAATCGTCTGTGCCTTGCTGCCTCTGTAGAACAAACTTTGTTGTTTATATTGAGTGTGGTAAAGCCCAGACACAATGTCATCATAAGGTAAGCCATCTTCGTATATGAACCTCAGCGACAGGATAGGACTGGGACATCCTTACAGTAACACAAATAATAGGAAATGAATATCTGCTTTGTACTGAGCTGTAGTCTAAGCTCTTTACATGTTATTTCGTATTTCAGTGAATTTTTGCAAGAATCCTGTGAGCTAGTATTCTTACAAGCACCTTTTCCAGGTGAAAATTCTGAAGTACTGAGAGGTTAAGGAAATGACGTGTAGAGCAAGGCGTCCGATCAGACCCAGGCAGCCAGACTGTGGAACCGGTCCCCCGACCACTTCATCCCAAGGCCACCTTTTCTCCGTTTGTACCCTGCAACCCCTCCCTTTGCCAGATTCAGTGCCGCTTAGGTTCTGCCCATCCCAGCACCTGGGAACTCCACGTAGGTGTCACTGTGAAACCGGGGAGGTATAGGGAGTACTTCTGTGGTTCGATGTACAAAATTTATACATTTCAAATACAACGTCATGTTAGGTGGAACGTGCTATTTCCCATGGTGAATTGGAAGAGCCGAGGCCCAGCACCCCTGTGACTTTCTAATCAGAAGGGAGAGCATCTCTCTCTGTCATGTGACCACATCTTAGCCTCGTCAACAGCAGCGGGGACAGTAGTGTCCTGGTCAGCTCTCCTCCTTTCTGTCATGTTGGCTAACGTCTCATCAATCTATGGCATCCTGCAGCAAATCGACCAAGGTTTGATGAGTAAATACAAGGATGTATCAAAACAGTGAGATTTTATTTCTTTTGCTAGTCAATGGCAGTATGTCACAGAATTTTCGACATTGTCATGTTTTTAGTTTTACTGACATTAGAGAAAGAAGTGGGACATATATACAATATACAAAAGACACTGTAACAATATACAGAACACATTGCCTTAAAAATCATTAAGATAAAAGCCTCTCTTAAATGGAGTACTACCTAAGCGATTTTTCTTTTACTGCTTCCCATTTCATTGAAAGAATTGCTCTTTTCTTGTAATTATCTTGTGCGATCTGAATTATATAGACTTCAGTCTTTGAGGATAAATTGCCACATCTAGACATGCTTCCTGGTTTAGGGAAAAGATTGTTTAAAGACGAGAAAAATGAAGTACACTATCCTATTTTTAAAGTCTTCTCATGCTGGGAAGAAAAGCAAAGCAGGCTCTCTTAAAAGGATATATTCTATACTGGGTTCAGGCTCAGATCAGAGAGAGACCCAAACATTATCATCATAATACAGATCCCTCACCTGCTCCAAACTGCTGTATTTTAAATGTTCTCTAAAGATAAGCATCCTGTCCAAATTCAAACAACAACAACAACAAAACC
Source organism: Taxidea taxus jeffersonii (assembly GCA_003697995.1). Classification (NCBI taxonomy): domain Eukaryota; kingdom Metazoa; phylum Chordata; class Mammalia; order Carnivora; family Mustelidae; genus Taxidea; species Taxidea taxus. The sequence continues at coordinate 1,009 of RCUC01047586.1, read as the reverse complement.
CCACAAAGAAACAAACAAACAAACAAAACCACCAACCGTCAATTTCTGTCTCATTGCCAATAAAATAAAATGAGGAGTCTGAGATGTTAAACAGAAAACCAGCGGGAGCATAATGAATGCATTAGATTCCTCATCAGAAGTGGTATTTATTAATTTACTTAACACATGCCTCTTCTGCAACCAACATTCTAATCTAAAATTTTGTGGCCATATTCATGTTCGCAAATGAATAGGATTCTGGGAGTGTTTACTTTCTAGAACAAAAACGAAGAAAGAAACACAGAAGTAAATCCTAAGTCGACATTTTTTAACTCCTAAGTGAACTGGGCTGGTGAAATCGAATCCTCGCGCAAAAGCGTAATGGTGGAAGGGGCAAGCTGGCCAGGTTTAGAGGCATATTTGCTAACACCCATTTTCAGAAGCAAATGGATTGTTTATTTTTCTCCCCACCTCACACGTCTCACAGCATGATGGCTATCTTATTAATATTTGCATGATTCTATCTGTATAAAATGTTGGCAGCTTTCTCTGCCTCTCAGATCTGCCCTGTCACTGCCCAATAAGCTGTTAACCTGCCGACGACACAGGACGCCTTTTGCAGACTTGCTGGACATTTTCCTTAATTCAGGAGCATGACTGAGGAAAAGTTCGACTGCTGGTGTTTGAAAGGGTTGGGGCTTGGATCTAGGCTGTGTCTGGGGATCCCAGACAAGATCCCTCATCATTTTCAGGTGCCACTTTCCCCATTTATGAAATCAGGGCATTGACGTCCTGCTCATAGAATTTCTCTGAGAATTAAAGGGCTATAATCATGTGAATGAATGAATGAATGAATGAGTCATTCCATGCTCAATAAAGGATGATCCTTCCACACCAGCTTCTCTCCTCTCCAGGGTGAATTACACAAATTACCATCACGCTCCAGACGTTTCCACTCACGCTTTGCTCACAGTGGCTAACCCAGAGTGTCTGGTTACAGAAATCACCCATCCGAGGCTTCTGTCTCCTG
>RCUC01047572.1:0-10667 GCA_003697995.1 Taxidea taxus jeffersonii | reverse complement strand
GCTCAGGGGCATTGGGGCCGCACCTGCCTGGCATCCGGCCACACCTCTGCCTCTCTGTGCTACCGGCCAATTATCCCGGGTCAGCCTCGTTTCCCACATCTGTAAAATGGGATTTTTTACATCACAAACCCTTAAAGGTCACTTTCAGAGAATCCCATGACGGCGCTCAGGAAAGCAGTCTGTCCATTGTCGCCGTATGCGTTATAAAGTAGGACGGACGTTGTTGAAAATCACGGAGAGAGAGACAGACGACAGATCCCAGCACCCGCGAACGTCGCTCGGGGGTGCTCCAGCACGAAGGCATCTCCGCGGCCTGAGCAACAGGACAGGACAGCGGGAGGCAGGCCCCCGAGGCAGGGCGGTGGGCTCTCGGGGAGTGGATGGCCGGCAGGTGCCCCCCTTTTGGCCCCCCGCCCCCGCAGAGGAGCTCCGCAGGGCCCAGCACAGCCAGGGCCGGCCCCTCTCCTCCTGCCTCCCCTCCAAACGGTTTCCAGGAAGGGCTCCGTTGCCATGGGAACACATGTCCAATTATTCTACTTGCAGAAAATCACTTATCAGCCAACTTGGTTGGAACACATCCCTTCTACAGAGCAAGAAACCGCCTTTCGGGTTTTCACCTCTCTCACACCCAGAGCTTTGAGAGAAGAAACGGAGAAGCGGGCCAGGAGACTGGGCGAGAGGGGGCTCTCCGGGTCAGAGACGGCAGAGGTGGGGGAGAGAAGCAAGCCCCTCAACAAACCACGGGGGGTCCCTCACATCTGCGGATCAAAGGGCCAGTTGGAACCCCTGAAGGGACTGAGGGAGAGCAGGGCGGGGAAGGACAGGCGCTTCCGTTCCGCTAAGCCCACACTGAGCCGGGTTCTGCTAGACATCAGGCAGGCAGAGACGTGCCCAGCACCTCTCTGTACCTCCGACGGGGGGCTGCAGCCGGTGTAGGGGGGAGAGGGAGGCCAGCGAGCCGATCAAAATAACAGTAACTGATAAGGACAACACCAGGATGTGTTCAGGGTAGCAAGAAGTCACCCAGGGGAAGAGAGAGAGAGTGAGAGAAGGTAACTCAGAAGCTGGGTTTTGATGCATGCGTAGGAGCTTGCCGAACAGACAAGGGATGAAGGTGGGTGCTCCGGATGGAGGAGACTAGGAATAAGGAGTGGGGTCATGGGTCTGAGAACAACAGGTCCTGGAGCACTGTCCAGTGTAAAATCCCAGTGAGGAAAGGAGGGAGATTATGAGCCTAGAAACCGCGAAGCCAGCTGGGATCAATTCTCTCTGCATCTCCCTCCTCCCAAAACAAGGACCTCACTGCTGACCTCTTGGGGGCTTTTGTCATTGGCATCTATTAGGGATGAGCCTCTGACCTTCCAGCTGCAGGATTACCAGAGTCTCAGACGTGCCTCACCCACCCTGCCCTGACCTCCCAGACCATGCAGTGGGCTCCTGGAGAGCTGTCCTGGCAGGGAGGAAAATCGTGAACTTTGGGGCTTTGTGGACCTGTATTTGAAACCCACCTCTTGCAACTAAGTGATGTTGGACAAGTCTATCTCCTGGGACAGAGATTTCCTGTCTCTTCTCTAGAGAAAATGACCTGCACTGCCCCCTCCCCTGGGATTACCAGAAAGACACCCCCATAGATGAGCAAGGGAGTCTGGAAGGGTTGGGCTTCAGTGTCCAAACAGTGGGAATTTAAATACTGGACACAGAGCAGACATCCGAAGCAGGACTAAAGTGGGAATCCAGACTAATTGCCCTGGAAAGACACACGGACAGACACGCCTGACCCCAGGTGCACACCCTTCTGCTTCACTTGTTGCCTCCTGGGCCACGACCTTGCCCTGTTCTTGGCATGGTGACATCTGCGGCCTGAAGGTCAGCGGCTCAGCGTGGACCCGGGGCCAGCAGCAGGCCCCGAAGAGAACTAAGCGCCCCCCCCCCGCCACCGCCGTGACCCCCAGACGCAAAAGGATGCTGATCCGACGGGCATGAGATACTCACCAGACCCCAGCAGCGCAGGGGACAGCGCCTTGCTGCACACAGGTCCCAGGGTTCACTTAGAAATCACCCTGTTTTAATAAAGGGAGGGAAAATCTTCCCAAAGGAAAACAATCATTCATGCTCGTGTTTGTTTTTCGGGGGAAAAGCTCTCAGCTCCACAGAGCCATCCTGGGTTCCTCGTGACTTTATCAAAAAGGAGGGCTGTTTTGGTCCCCCGTGAAGTATGCACCGGGCATCGTTTTACTGGGTATCTATTCCACTCCAAAGAGAATGAATCTCTTCCTCTCTAAAACAGTACAAAGGTGGGTAATTAGAGTGTAATCATTAATGGATAATTTTAGAGGGGGTGAGCAGAGTTCATAACATCATTCTGAATGTATTCGCATTTAACTGAACTCCTTTTTTCTCTCTTCTGTGACTTTTTTGTTGTAACTGTAATTATTTTAATTGGGATTTTCCCTGATGAAAACAAAGAACAATGTCTGTGAGAGAATCAGCTTCTGGGGAGCCCATGGGTGCGTGCGGTGCCCTCTTTCCTGAGTCAGCGCCCGAGCCCCTGGGGACCCTCAGCCTCTGGGGGCTTCTGCCCTCTGTCCAGGCACGTGGTTATGTGTGTGTGTGTGTGTGTGTGTGTGTGTGTCTGTTCATTTAATCCCCTGATCCAAAAGAACAGGGGAATGCACACAAAAAAGGGGATCCATGAGCCAAGAGCTCTGGATTTTTCTTGATTCTCTACCCTTAACTGGGAGGTGAGCTTGGGCACCTTCCCCTCTCTGTGCCTCTATTTCCCCACTGTACAATACCAGTGTCTCTCAAGGTCTCAGCTCAGCTGGGCAGTGAATGTCCTGCCAGGTTCTCAGTGACTCCGTCAGGGCTATGTTGTGGGTCCGGTGTGTCACAAGGTGGAGCACATCCTGAGTCCCTAACCTCCAAAAGCCACTTTCCAAAAGCTTCCACCATACGTGGCGCACCAAGAGGAGGATACTAGCAGGCCTGCCCTCTGGGTACTTAACATCAAGACTTGAGGGAGCAGCAGAGGGACAGCCGGGCAAGGCTAGTGGGTGACAGAAGGAAGAGGGTCTCCTCCCCTCCACGACCCGTGCAGCCCAGAGCTCTGCGTCCTCAGGCCCTGCTCGGACAGGAGCCTGTGCCCTGGCGAGTCCCCTCCCCAGGAAGCTCTAGACACTTTGGCCACTTGCTTCCAACTCGGTAGTTCTCACCTCCTGTACCCCCAACCATGGTCTCCTTGTTGCTAGATCTGTTTCCCTCAGGACCCCAAGCTCCTGCCCCCAGCCCCAAGCTACTCATGGGCCCCCGGCTGCTGGAAGTATCTTTCGTCTGATGGATCTTACTCTGAGCATTCCCTGCTGCCAACCGGCCCACTCAGGTCTGGTCCTCTGGCAAACCTGCGAGTGCGGGGGCTCCAGGCGGGGTTCCCTCCGACCTGCCTGGTGGTCCCGCCTCCCAGGACTTCCCAGGCCAGATGTTTAAAGGCTTCTTTCCAAGGGGGAGTTGAGAAGTATACAGTAGGTGTTCCCACAGCTCACACAGTGGTCTGTGGGAGAGGGGGCACCAAGCCGGGTCCCGGGGACGCGGCAGAGAGCAGGGAGCTGCGGTATGTACATGTACATGTCTCCACCACCCAGGATTGGGTCTGGGGTCCTGGATGTGCCAGAAGCAGCAAGCAGGGCATGAGGTGCCTACTCAAGAGAAATGTTTCCTTCCTAACACAACAGGAGGCTGTGTCCCTTCCCCCAGCTCCCTAGGGGGAGCATGGGCCCAGCCTGCCTCTCCCCAAGGTCACCACAGGACCTTTGCTCACCATGGCCAGTCCCTGGGAGGGAACAGTGACTTCACGGAATGAAAATCATGGTCTAGGCCACTCCGTGGCCATCCGCAGGGCCAGGTCGGCTGAGGACTCAGGCAGGAGTGGGGCCTAGTAGCCCCTATCTCTGGGAGGACTGGTCCAGACTGCCCGCCCTCCCCAGCCCCCCGTCCGGCCCAGCCCTGGCAGGGGAGCTGTCCCAGGAGCCAGGCTCTCCCGCCCCATCCCTGACCACAAACCTTTCCTCCCAGGGGTGCTGAGGGCTCAGGGGAGGAGGCTCCACCCTGAGATTTCATTGTTTTTACAGAAACGTTAGTTTCTGCCAAAAGGGAAAAATTAAAATGGGAACAGTCTCTTCTCCCCCCTGAGAATTGTTTTCTCTTCATTAAAGCCTCTGGTCTGGCCTGGCTGGCCACCAGTCCTGGGCCAGCAGAGCTCTTACTCCTCCTTGGCAGAGCAAGCCCTCCTCCTCCCTTCTGGGAAGGCCTAGGGCCCCTCCATTTGGATCAGAGACAGGAAAGAGGAGGCAGAGTCAGGAGGATCCATGAGCAGGAGGGGAGAGGAAGAAGGGAGTGCCAGGCAGGGACCACCCCAGACCTCAGAAACCAACCCCCTCCCGCTGAAACAAGCCCCCACTCGACAGAGACGTTAGGGTTCCGGTTTTAAAAACCAGTCGGTGAGTTTCGATAGCTGCCGGGCCTCAATCATGCAGTGCGTCCCTCTTTCCTGAAGTCTATTCCCACCTCCCTCTCCTTGGAGACGTCCCCCAGATCCCCGCTCCCAGCCTGCCACTGGGCTCACCATGAAACCCCGCGGATCTGTGGGCGGTTTATATTCCCTTTCCGGTTTTCCTCTGACTCACACGCTGGGGTGGGGAGAAGGAGAAGCAGCTCTTGGAGGGGGGCCCTCCTCTGTCCCCTCCTTGGAAGATCTCGGGGCAACTGGGTCTGCGCTCCTGCTCCTGCGCTCGTGGCAGGACTGTGGCGCACCCCGCCGGAGCCCTGCCAGCCGGGCGCTCTGCCCACCCGTCCCGGGCAGGCGGCATCTTCAGGCTCTGCTCGCCTCCCCTTGCGAGGTCAGAAGAAGGGGTCAGGCAGGGCCCTGGGCCAACTAAGTTGAAATGATGGTGCCTCCTCACATAAGGGGATCCACCACCCCCGACACCTCCAGAGAATCCCGAGGAAGAGTGACAGAGGCTGGCGGGGCTTTACATGAGGGCGATGGAGAGGACACAGGACCGGAGGTGCCCACAGTGGCCCGCCTACCTCCCGGCAGCCTTTCCGTTTCTGGGCTCCCCAACTAACTTCCCAGCACGAGCACCTCTTCTCTGTCTTGGCCACGAGGGCCACAGAGCAGAAGCGCAGGGGAGCTAACCCCTTCCCCCCACCAAAGCAGCCCACAGTCAAAACCCAACAAGACTTGGTGGGGACTTGCTCCAGGGGGAGATGTCCCTGGAGCACACTGTCTCCCAAGAACCCCTCATCCCCCACTCCCCTGATGAGGCTCCTGCGGACCACTTCCCAGGTAAACCATTCAGACTGAAGAGCTTCAGTCAAGGTCTTCTTCAAAGGGTTCCAAAATAAGATGAGGAAAGACAATGCCATAAGAACCCCTTCCTCTGCCCCATTCATGCAAGCCGCACAAATAAGGGAACGGGTCTGCAATCAGTGCACTCCAAGTAAACAGTGTGATGGGGCTGCCTAAGAACATTGATATGGTCTCTGGCTCCATTATTAAAGGTATTATCTCCTCAAGAAGGGAGGTGATCATAACCCACTGTCCATAACCCACTGGCCTGACCTCCTGGCCTATTACTTAGTTTGGGGGTGGGGGCAGGTGTTTGTGCAGAGACTAAACCTAGTTCATGTGAACAATCCAGGAAGGGAAGGGACCTTGAACCCAAGCACCTTGAGAAATGGTTAGGACTACAGGAGACAAACTCAGGATGAAGCAGGAATTCTGCAGCACTGTGCTGCTCGCAAGAAAACAGACTCAGTCTGTCAGCCCCCAGGACCAAAGTCTGATGAACGGGTAGCAAGCACCAGAAGTACAGGTTTTCAGCCTCACATACGAGAAAATACGGACACTGTCCTGGCCGCTTCACGATGACATCGGCTGTTGTTGAAAAGTACTGAACTCCCCATCCCTGGAGGCATTCAAATACTGGAAAACCAGTGTCGGAGGGTCCCACCAGCCAGTTTAGAGCTCGGCACCGTGGATCACCTAACAGATTACTGCCTCTGTGAACTGATCTTTGATAATATTCACTGAACATTTACCCAGACTGGGAGGCCCAGTGCGACATGCAGAAAGGAGGGCTGAGGGAGCAGTCCCTCTATTTTTTTTTTATTTTATTTATTTGAGAGAGAGAATGAGCATGAGCAGTGGCAGAGGCAGAGGGAGAAACAGACTCCCCGCTTAGCAGGAAGCCTGATGCGGGGCTCGATCCCAGGACCCCAGGATCATGACCTGAGCTAGAGGCAGACTCTTCACCGACTGAGCCCTCCAGGCACCCAACAGCAGCCCCTGTTATGAGCAGATGAGTGGGCCGTCCCCTGTAGAAGGCAGCTTACCCCCACGTCTATAACTCTTTAAGCTTATTCTCTGGGGAATCTCGCCCTGCCTCAAGAGTCCTCAGAAACCAGCTATTTGAGTGGGAAAGCCTGGGAAATAGCACGTCTCTCTTCATGGCACTCTGGAGCTCAGTCAGATGTCCCCACGATGGAGCACCCCTGCAAGCTGGTGGGTCCCTGCCTCCCACGAGACGATGTCTTGCTGCTCATCACTTCACCTGCCTGGCCCAGGGAGCTGCTGGCTGTGCCCCTTGTGCCTCCAAGCTGCCCCCCTATTCTCGGCCTTCTCCCCAGCCGCACTCTCTGAGCAAAGCCCCGGGCCCATCTGGTGGCTCATGCAGATGGTCAAGCGTCCTCAAGGACCCATGGCCCCTCCCCACCCTGAGACCCCCAGGATATTCCTGCCCAGACCCCTGGGACACCAGGAATGGAAAGCCCAGGGCTCGGTGCTCCCTGCCCCCGGAAACCTGGGCGCTGCTGGGGTCTGGGGTCTGGGCACTGGTGGCTCTCCCCTATGCTGAGGGAGGGGCCTTGCTGGGAAGAGCCCCTGCTGCACAAGAGCCCACGTTGACCGGCTCACCTTCTCTGAGCTTGCCCTGGCCACTACCCTCGGCTTCTTCAAAGAGAGAGAGGGAGGGCGGAACAGAGGCCAGACCAGAGCAGAAGTGTGGCCCCGCGCCCTGCCCTCTCCTGCCGGCCTCTCCCACCTGATGTCCAGAGCTACTCCAACCCCGAGTCCCCACCTTGCTCCCCAAGGAGCCCCATGCCTCCCAGGAGTCCTCTCCGTCCGCCCCCATTTCTTCCAGCATGCCACGTACCTGGAGGACCCGAGGACGGCCGGCTGGTGGGCCATACGGGCCTTGGCCCGTTAACGGCCCAGGGAACACTGTGGGACTTTGAAATGGGGCAAATGGGATCAAAGGGCATCCTGCCCAGCTCACCTTCTGGAGGTAACTTCCCCCCTGACTGTCCCGGAGCTGCCGCATTCTACAAGCTGCGCAAACTCATAACGCAAACGACCTCGTCCACGAAAGGCAGGTGAGCCGTGTTCCGTGGCCGCCCTGGGTACAGTGGCCGGCTTTGTGTCTCTGTGAATGCGCTCCTGGTTCCTCGCCGCCCGCAGGGGTCAGGCCCTTGGGATCCACTGTAACACCACACTGGGGTCGCCATAGTCATGAGTTAAAGAAACTCTCGGGCACGTGCACACTTCGTATTCGTATGAGAGCCGTGAGCCTCCTCCTCGCCAAAGTGCGTGTCCGCGAGCGTGGATCCGTCAGGGCTGAAAGGCCAAGCTCTGGAAACGAGATCTGGAGGGCGGAGACGGCGAGAGGGTGTCTTTTCAGGGAGCGCTGGCCTAGAAAGCAGGGAAAGGAACGTCTGTCCCTGTGTCCCCTGCCCCTCTCCTTGGCCAGCCCCTCCGGTCCTGCCCCTCTTCTGCTGCTGCTGAGTGACATTTGGGGCCCGGGTGGCATGGGGGGCCGAGTCCCGTTTGGGGCCAGGCCTGGGGCCCGCCTGCATCTGGGTGGGTGTCACAGAGAACTGGAGGGTCCCAGCAGGTCCACAGAGGAGCCGGGAAGGCTACTATTCTTGGTCATGGGAGGTCACTGGCCTCAGAGTCAGGGCAGGGTGGGGGGACTCAGCCTTTTCTTGCCCCCTCTGTGACAGAAATGTTCCGACGGTGGCAGAGGCAGAGGCAGAGGGCGGGCGCTGGCAGGGGTGAGGCCCGGGACCCTCCCGCGCCCGGTGAGACCATGAGCCAGCACAGCCCACCTCCCACCGCAGCTCGCCGGACTGAACACGGAGTCTGTGCATCACCTCACCACTGACCCTCCAAGGACATCCAAGGGAAGCGGAAACAGCGTGTCTGAGCAGATTCCTGTCCACAAACGTTCACAGCAGCAGCTGGGACGAAGCGAACGTCCGTCCACAAGGAACCGAGGAACCGGGCTGTCCCTGCAGGAGTCCTACGCGGCCACAGAGGAGAACGAAGTGACAGACGACCAAGCAGATGGGCTTGGAAAACACAGCGCCAAAGGACGGAGGCTGGACACACGAGGCCACAGGCCATGGGATCCCGTCTACGTGAGATGTCAGAACGGGCACAGCCACAGAGACAGGATGCTGAGCACCGGTGGCCGGGGTCTGGGGGGTGAGGGTAGGGGCCAGGGGGCGGGGGACGAGGGTAGGGACAGCCTACATGTACAAGCCTTCTTTCTGGGGTGATGCCGGCCATGCTGATGGTTGCAGAAATGTACAACTACCCAGGGCCTGACCAGACATTTATTCTCTCACGCTCCTGGAGGCTGCACGTCCAAGGCCCTGGCGAGGGCAGGGTGGCTCTCTCTGGAGTCCTTTGTCCCTGGTGTCCCGGTGGCACCGTCTCGCCACATCCTCTGGGGTCTTTCCTATAAACACATGTGCCCCTGGTGTCTCCCAGGTTCCCCTCCTGTAAGGGCACCAGTCAGACGGCAGGAGACCCCCACCACCCCCACCCGATCCCAGCCCAAGGACCTCGCTGTAGCGTGGTCACCTCCTCCAGACCCCGTCTCCAGTCACAGTCACAGCCTGAGGCCCTGGGGGCTGGGCCTTCCACATACGAATCTTGGGGGGGGATATAATTCAGCCCATCATATGCACTATGTGATTGTTACCTCCATAAACCTGTTTTGTAAACAAAGCAAGTGAAAAATCCCCACCGTCTTTACCAAAGAAGGGGATCAGATGCCCTAGAGGGGCCACAAGTTACCTTCCCCCCGTTCGTCCCAAGGCCAAGTCAAATGATGGCTCTCCAGCTGGCCACCATCTAAGAGGCAGCCAGCCACGGGCCAAGTGTGACAGTCCGGAATCCAGCAGACCCGATTTCGGCCCAGCTGGGCAGGTGCACCTGGGGCCAAAGCGTCTCCAGGAGCCACGGGCCCCAGCAAGACGACAGGTGTCCCTCCCAACACCCACAGACTCAAGCCCATGGGCACGCACGGAACTCTGCAGACGGAAGCATGGGAGAAGCAGCCCCGGGCACCCTGCCCTGCACAAGCCGGAGCTGGAAGCTGGGGTGTGCTGGGTGGGGTCCACCGTCTCTCCTCTCCCCCCGCCCCCCAGGGGCTCCACAGGGGCCACCGGAATGCAGGGTTCACTCCCCATCCAGAGAAAGCCCGCCCACCGGGCTGCTCCTCACAGCCCCCCGCCACATGTGTGAGTTGGGGGCCCCTCTTCTTTTATCATGCCTCACTCTCCCTGGCGCTGGGTCAGGCTCTGCACCCTCAGAGCCCTCCGCGGGGACCCCCAGGAGCAGCGGCGGCTGCTGTTAGGTCATCAAAGCCTCCCCCACCGAGAGCCCTCCTGGGACGAAGCTCCAACTCCGCTCCCTGCAATCTGGTCCCAGGGCCAAGGCAGGGGCGCGGAGCCGACAGGACACGGCAGCTCTTTCCCGCTCCCCCGGGGGGCCCCGTGGTGACCGCTGCTCAGGAAGGAGCCTCAGCCAGGTCGACGGGAGACCAGAGATGTGGCCCCTTGGCCGTGGCCACTGGGCATCGGGGGACTGAGGACGCCCGGAGCGCCCACGGTCAGCACCCACCTGGTGCCGGGGAGGACCCTAGGCTTGGGGCTCCCAGAACGACAGCTGAGGGGCAGGGCAGGCAGGGGTCCAGGAGGCTGCTTTGAGGCCTTGCTGCAGCCTGGATGCCCAGCACCCCTACAAAGTCACCTCATTCGTTCGCTCAGCCATTCATTCGGCAGATTCTCCAGGGAATCAGCACAGCCTGTGTCCCAGTAAAACTTGACATAAATACAGGTGACAGTGAGCCAGGTCTGGCCCAGGGCTGATCTAAAAGAACAACTCCGGTCATTCTCTAGTCTCTCCCCTCCGCTTGACCAGGCTTGGTGGCACTCATCACCATACGGGGACACGTGTACCTATCTGCTTCCTCTGCCCTCCCCGACTAGCAGGTCAGAGCCCTGAGCACAAGGCCTCTGGCCCTTCTGCCCATCGCTGTGTCTCCAAATTCTACGAGGCACTCGGCGTATTAAAAGTAGAGAAAAAGGGGGCGCCCGGCTGGCTCAGTCAGGTGGGCACATGACTCTCAACCTCAAGGTTGTGAGTTCAAGCCCTACGTTGGGAGCAGAGATCACTTAAATAAATAAAACTTTTAAAAACTAGGCTAAAGAGATCATAAACTTAAAACCTTGATGACTGCAGCAGCAAATCATAGCTAACATACTTACAGTTACGCGCGGTTGAACCACGTGCCATGTATGTTACACGTGTGCTGAGTGTGTGA
>RCUC01047555.1:0-11529 GCA_003697995.1 Taxidea taxus jeffersonii | reverse complement strand
AAAAAAAAGGCAGAGTGTTATTATTAAAAAGTTAGCTGGCTGGGACCCAGTGAACACAGCCAGAAATCTTCATTTTATGAGACTTCTTGGGGAGTTTTGGTGATCACCTGGGATTAGGGACAGTGGTCCTACACAGTCCTATCTTTTGAGTGCAGATACTTTGTCTATACCCTAGATCCCTACACCGTGTCACTGTTCACACACAGATTCTACTCCTCTGACCCTTCAGAGAATTCTGTGTGCATTCAAGGTCATGACCCCCAGTGCCAGTGGCCACCCCATGGAGGACCACCAGCATAAACACTGAATTGACTTTTTTCCTCCAATTCCAGGATTCCCTTGTGATCACTCCAGCCTCCTCTTAGACCCCCTGACTGCTCTCCTCTCTCCCATGAAGACTTGGGTGGTGGCCATCCAGGGTAGGCTGGGTCCCAGAGGGAGTACGGAAGCCAGCTCTGTAGACTCTCTCTCCTGCAATAAATAAATACCTGTTTGTGATTCCTACAGTCTGGAGTGTATCTTTGTCCTCCCTCAGGAGTCATTTTGCCTCTAGCAGGCTTGGGAACTGGATATCCAAGCCACATCTGGGTCATATTTAGGTACTTCTGAGCCAATCTGAGCCATGCCCAAGCTATGTCTGGGCCATACAGGGACTATATATGGATAATGTCCAGGGTCATGGCTGCCTCCCTGGGCTCCAGGAATAAGAAAGCCGATTGTGCCCTCCTACCTATTGTGTTAGCCTCAACAGATCTTGGGTGGGACAACCTCTTTGGTGGGGGACACATTTTGTTGATCTAGATGGTATGCTATCTTGAGGCCTCTCAGAGCAGGATGACTCTGGAGGCAAATGAACTAGGCTTTGAGTTCTGACTTGCCCCCTCAAGGGTAGTTTGACCCTGGGATTTGGCTTCCCCTCTGTGGGTCTCCATTTCCTTCTCTATAAAATGGGGAGACTCATAGTCTTCACCTTGGAGTGGGTGGGGGGGATGGGGATGAAGTGAGAGAGCAGGGTTCCTGGCACATGGGAGGTACCCGGACAATATCATTGTCCCTGTTGTTACCTGGTCTTCAGGATGTCAGACCTTATCACTAAAGGCCCTTCCCACTTGGACAGTGTTTAATGGCCATTGTCTCCTGGCCTCCCTGATGCCAGCACATTCAGGACGAACAACAGAGACCCTGTTCTCCAGACTCTGGGCCTGACCCAGTACATAGAGCCCTTCAGTTACACAAGGGACCAAAGGAAGGGATAGGTGGGTGTTTCAGGAAAAGGCACTGCAGGGCATAAACAGGCATAAGAACAGTTGACAGCCTGGAAATGCAGCCAGGAAGGACCTTCTCCTATCTACAAGAGGGATAGGCCAAGAAGGACACAGAAGGGACAGGATAAGCCCTTGCACAAGGTGCTTACATAGGATTGACAAACACTGCCAGGGCCAGGCCCCATGTGGCAGCTTCCCCAAGCATCTCCGACTCCCAGACACACTTTGCCATCAACATCCCCACACATCACATTCCATTACTTTCCTAAGTCATAACTGAGCCTGGATTTGAACCCTCGCTCACCACAAAGATGAGAAAGCCAGTCTCCACCTTGGTGGCAGCTCCCTTCTGGCTCCCTAGGGTTGTACAAGGATCTGAAGGGAAGGGGCACTTCCAGGAGCCTGGACGATGGGGCAGGGCCTCTAGTTTGGTTCCATCTAGTCCCAGGGATGGGATCTCTGTTCCACCCCATGACCCTGTTAGAGGCCAGTGGCTCCAATGCCCGGCCAAATCGGGGCACTTCTCCAAAACAGCCCTGTCTCCCAGGTTCCAGGCACCCATGATCTCTTCCTGGAGGAGAGGTATCCTGGAGGTTGGTGGAAAAATAACCTGCTTCCTCACCCACTAGGTCAGGGGGCAACTCCACACTGGCTCCCACAGCGCCCCACAGGATGGAGCCCACTGTGGGGTGGGGGTGGAGGGTCACTTGCTCACTAACACAGCTTTATGGGCCAGCTCCTTCCCCGCCTCTCTTTCCCCCTCTACTGGCCTCTCCTGGAATCACTTCTCAGATCTGCCACCTGCAGGCCTTAGTTAATGCAGGGGTCCGCACCACCCTGCCAGCTGTACCCACTCTCAATGGGGGCACCGGGATGCCCATGTAAGAGGACCTTTGCACATCAAATTTCCCTTCCACTGGGTAGCCAGTCCCTTCTCTGGGACCTGATTTCAAATCCTGCTTTTGCCATGGTGGACAAGCTGTGTGACCTTGAGCAAATCACTTAACCTCTCCAAGCCCCAGTATTCTCCTCTCTAAGATGGAAATTAAAATAAGTAGGTTTTTTTTGAACCCTTCCTCTGGATCAGGCCCTGTGCTGACATCTCTATGAGTTACCTCCCTTAATCTTCACAAATACCACAAAGACATCGGTGGATTTGTTATTCCCATTTTACAGACAAGAAAAGTGAGGCTCAGATGAAAAAGCAACTTGCCCACAGTTACACAGCTACTGAGTGACTGTGGGGATTTGAACCCAGGCCTGTCTGGCTTCAGAGGCATGGCACAGAACCATGTATGGAAGGGGCTGGCTCTACCACTCACCTGCTCTCTGCCACACCCCTCCCCCCAACACACTCCCTTACTCGATTAGGTTCTGAGACTGACACATCCTGTATTGGGAGCCTCCTTGGCTCTCTCCCAAGGCCCTGCTCCAGGCTCCACAGCTCTGATGTCATTCCTAAGGGAAAAGACCCACCCCCAAACCCACAGAGCCCCCACCCTCCTTCCCCCAGAGGTCTGTTGGCCCTGGGCCCAGGGCCTGCCCCTCAGGCCTCAGTGATGAGCCCTATCGGTTTTGGCCAGCAGCCCCTTGCCACCTGATGCCAAGAGGACCCCTTCCTCCACTGAAGTGCTCCTCTGAGCACAAACCCTGGCCCCACCCCACCGGGCTTCAGAGCTCCGGTTATAAAAGTTGTGCCTTTCTGGAAGGCTGGAGACAGAGACCAGGGAGACTCCGGGCAATCCTGTGATTGGAGAGGTAAGGACAGGAGGGCACTTCTCAAATGTTTCCTGAGCACCTACAAGGATGTGAACTGGTGCACAGGTTCTTAGTGGTTCGAATCCAAGCGCTGCTACCTGTGTGACCTTGGGCGATTCGTCTTTCCTCTCTGAGCCTCAGTTCTGTCATCTATAAACTGGACTTGCGATCCGTGATCCCAGACCATTGCGGTGGGGACTCAGTGATGCGATGAAGCTTTACAACGTTCTTGGCACGGTGCCTGCTCCCTAGAAAGCATTCAAGTGGAAGTTGGGGCTGGTCGGGATGACTTAAGGCAAGAGGGGAGAGCTGGGAGACGGTGTAATGTACGAAGGGCAGGAAGGAGGGAGACACCCGACGTGGGTGAATTGACTGAGAAAAGTGCCAAAATAGGGACCAATTAAACTCTGGCGGGATGAATTGTGGGTTCACAATTCAGTTCACCCTGGAAGCAAAACACGAGTATTTAATGCCATGAGAACCAACTTTCCCATCCAAAACTCGCATATGAAAGCCAACAAATACATTCGTTATTACCCAGCATAATCATTGTTCTGAGCTCCTATGACACCAAGCAACAAAAAACTGGATGCTACTGATTCAAGGCATTGCCAGGATTTTCTCAGGTACTTCAGAGTACACTCGGCCTTTGGGGGCCTCCTGTCCTTGCTCAGGGGCAGCGTTTACCCTCTGGGTGGCTCCCTCATGGGTACAGCGTGGGGGTTAGGGGGGCTCCCCGGTGGGCTCTGCTGATGCTAGAGCAGTCTGCATCCCAGCTGCTCTCTGCTTCGTAGTCCCAGAGGCTGCATCTGCTGGAGCACAGCCTTGCCCACCCGGAAGGCCCCCTGCCTGCGGGCTCTGGGTCTTAACTATGTCCTTTGGCCACCTGGTCAGGGCTGATTTTCAGCTGGTAAGAACCTGTACAAACATCCTGGTTGAAATATTGAAATATTTCCCTACTAGCTGGTAAAGAGCCATGCCTTCAAGCCCCTTCCCCAGTGCCGACCCCGACCAGTCTAACACCTGCCCCAGGACCCTCATCCGCTGTCCTCCATCAAGATCAAGAAACGTCTGCAGTCCAAAGGGAGTGCTGTATCTGCTACCATCTCACAGGGTCGCCCAGCCACAGTAAGAGCTGTGAGCTCCCGGCTTGCTAAGCGCTCTGCACCTACTGTTGAATGCATTCCTCACCACCACCATGTTTATCCCCATTTTATAGATGAGAACACTGAGGCACAGAGAGGTCGAGTAAGCTGCTCAGGGTCACACAGTCAGGCAGTAACAGAGCCTGGATTTGAAAGCAGTCCACATGATGCAGAAGGGCATTCCAGGAAGAAGGAACCGAAAGTACTAGGGTGAGGTGGTGAGAAATGCAGGTGGGGTTCAAGGACTAGCAGATCTGGAGCTAGGGGGAAAGGCAAGGAGAGGAAAGCTGGAGAGAGGTTCTAGGGGAGGCAGATCTAGGAGACCCTAGACAATGGGTCCCTAGAGGGCACATGGAGGTGGCCCCTGGGGTTCCCAGCTCTATTCCACAGGTCATGACCGAGAGGATGCTGCTGTTCTGGGGGTCCCTGCTATGCTGGGGGCTGCTGCCCCAGGCTCAAGGGAAGGCCCAACATCTGCTCTACCTGCGAATCAGCAAGAATCAGCTGGAAACAGGTAAAATTTAAGGGGTGGGCTTTAGAAGGCAAGATCTCAGGGAAGGGAAGGGGTAGAAGATGGTACCATCACCCTCCCCAAGGCTTCTCCTCTTCTGGCCTCCCCATCACCAGCAGCAGAATTTGCCTTCCTTCACCTAGACCTGACATCATCTTTACCCTGCTCTAACACTTGCTGTGGCTCCCCAGTACCCTCAAGAGAAGCTCCAAACTCCTCACCTTGGCATTCAAGGCCCTGTATCCCCAACCTCTTCCACTGCCACCTGGAGTGGAAGAGGCTGGGGATACAGGGCCTTGAATGACTTCCCAGTCTCCTTCCCTTCCTGTGATGTTTCTTCCATCTACAAGTCTCTTTCCCTACTTCCCAACATGGTGAATTCTGACTCATCCTTTAAGGCAAAGCTCTAATAGTCCCTCCCAGTTTCCCCAGGCAGAAGTCTCCTTCCTCTGAGCTCCCACAGCCCTTTGGTGAAACCTCATCTATGGCATTGGCCTGATGTGTTGTAGTTATCCTGTCTGTCTCTCTCCCTTTTGACCGTGAGCTCCTTTGACCAACGCCCACCCACCTCCTACCCCATTCACTGCAGCCTAACCCCACTGATCTTTCAGTTTCACAAATTCACCAGACTCATTACCACCTCGGGGCCTTTGCACATGCTGTTCCCCCCTGACTCCATTGCTCTCCTCCCAGATCTTACAATAATGGATTCCTCCACTTGACTCAGGTCAGCTCAAATGCTTCCTCCTCAAAGAGGCTTTCCCTGACCACCCTATCAAAAGTAGACCTTCACCCGAGTCGTCTTCCAACTCAACTCCATTTCATTTTCCTTGTAGCACTTACTTTCAAAAATTGCCTTATTCGCTTATCTGGATGCTGGGTGGTTGTCTGTCTCTCCCACCAGAATGTACACTCCTCACGGGCAGACTGCACACTGTTCCCATTCCCTGACCCTGAAAGAGAGTGTGCACTTAATACGTACTTGCTGCTAAATGACCATCTAAATCGCTGACTGAGCGGGTGCCAGTGGGCGTTTGTTGAATGACTGAATGAACGATGAGCCCCACCTTGAGGAGAGGCTCGTGTCCTCAGACATTTCAGACCTATTCTCGGAAAACCACATCCTGGACCGCATGGCCAGGATTCCTGTGACAGGGCCCACCAGTGAAGGTGTCACCATCCTGGACCACCTGCCCTTTATAAAAGAAGGCCTCTCCAAGAAGAGCAGTCGGCTTGATCTGTCCCTGGTTGGGGACCTGCTCTCAGGGAAGAGCCTCCCACTGCTGACGGAGCTGCTCCAGGCTGGCGGGTGAGTCTGCACAGAGACTGACTCTAGCCTTTCTTCCCCCCTTCAGGCTCAGCCCTTTCCTTGAGCCACAATGTTCTCACATGTCAAGTAGATCCCTGGGCAGGTGGGAGGCCGGGTGGAGGTCCTGGGAGGTTCTCTGCAGCCTGGAAGGCACTCGGCAAGTGCATCTTTCTTGTTCTAAATCTCTCCAAGCCACTTAAAATCATCCAAGGAACAAAGCAGAGTCTGGATCGAGGATCTCGGGCTGGCGCCCCTCCAGACCTCCACACTCAGCCTCCACCTGGGTATTGCAAACTCACGTGGTGTTTTTTAAATATTTTCATTTAAGAAAATTAAAAAGATTTTAATGAATTGCCAATATGTAAAAATCAAAAGGGTTTGAATCAAAATCTAGGTTTTGTGATTGTAGAGTCTGTCAGGACTGCCGTAGCAAAGTACCAGGAATTCCTGTGGCTCACCCAACAGGGATTCATGGTGTCACAGTTCTGGAGGCCGGAAGTCCAAGATCAAGGTGTGGGCACGGCTGCCTCCACGCCTCTCTCCTGGTTTGGGGCGGTTTGCTGCCCATTCTAGTGGACAGCGGATGAGTCACCAGCTTGTATCTCATGTTCAAAAAGTACTCTGGGTTCCTCTCAGCTTGGGGAGATGCTGGGAACCGATGTCACTGAGGGGAGTAGAAGGCTCATGTCCTCCCTCAGGAATGCTCGGCCAAGCAGATGGTCCCTTAGCAGATGGCGGTGGGATAACTAGTTATCTTGCTTTCTCTGACTCTTGCCCGCCAGCTTCCCCTTTGCAGAATGCATATGCTTGAATTCAGGCAGGCTCAAGGCACATAGACAGCCCCTCTACGCTATTCTCCCCATTTTATAGAGGGTGATACTGAGGCCAGAAGAAGGGAAGGGACTCAGCCAGCTCTTGAAGGCTTGGGCGCTGGAACTATGGTCTCATTGTTCTTCATCGGGGCTGGGGCTCAGAGATGGGGTTGTCCCAAAGCTGCTCCTACTCCTCCTGGGGTCTGCCCTTATTCCAGCCAACCCAGAAACATGCGCTACAGAACTACAGTGGCCTTACCAGGCTGTACCAACACCCCCTGAACCCCTCTTGCAGGCTGGTCATAGAAGACGTCAAAGGACCTGAGGTTACCCTGCACATCCTGAGTGACAGTCTGCTGCAGGTCACGCTGCGAAGCAAACTGTACCTCTCGCTCCAGGAGTGAGTACACGGGGTACTTGGTCCCCTCCTCCTCAGGCCTGGCAGGCCTACCCTCATTGCTATGACTCAAGAGGCAGCTGTGCAGGGCCAGCAAAGGCCTCCTGCCTCTGTCATGAGAACGGTCATAATAATCTTTGCCATTGGGGCGTGTTTCAAAATCATTTTTACTGAGAGAAACCAGGGCGCAGAGTGGGAGAGGGACCTAGCCAGGACCGCACAGTGAGGCATCGGTGCCCTCGGACCCCCAGGTCAGGGAGCATGTGTCCCGCCTGCGGGACAGGCGGATGCAGAAGCGGGATGATCTGAAGTGGGCGGCTGCAAGCTCACCTCAGAGCTCCGCACACCAGGCCTCCGCTCCCGCTCACCAGCCAGGCAACTTGAACAAGGGCATCTGTTCCCTGGGCCTCAGTTTCCTCATCTACAAAATGGGTATGATCCTCTGCCCTTGGCTGTGGTGAGTGTTCACTGCCGCCCCAAGAGTTCAGACCACAGCAGGCAACAGAGGGAGTGTTATGGATGGGGTCTGCACGTGAAACAAATCTTCGTAAATGCCCTTTAGGAATATGTCCACCCCTGGTTTTCTTGTAAAAATGTGGCCTTCTTGGGGCACCTGGGTGGCTCAGTGGGTAGAGCTTCTGCCTTCGGCTCGGGCCATGATCCCAGGTCATGGGATCGAGCCCCACATCGGGCTCTCTGCTCAGCAGGGAGCCTGCTTCCTCCTCTCTCTGCCTGCTTCTCTGTGAACTCTGTCTGTCAAATAAATAAATAAATAACTCTTTAAAAAAAAAAAAATGTGGCCTTCTTGGTCTAGCTTCCCTTTTTAATAGATAAGGGAGCACAGAGAAATATTTCTCTCTTATCATCGCCCTCGTAGTGATGGCCAGTAAAAACACAACTTGGCCCTTGGCCTGGTGGGACTGGAGCACCATGAGCACCTGTGGCCCAGCTCAAGGTCACCATCAGCCCCAGGTGATGGCCCCACTATGAGGACGAGGGCTGGTGTTGACAGATCTCTCAGGTTTTCCCAGGCACGAGATCCGTATCTTTAACGACTCTCCTAGTTTTTCACTTGAGTCCCGCAGGCAGCTTCAGGTCACTAGCCTGTGACTTCCGGCCTCCGCCTTAGGCTGTGGCTTGGAGCCTGCCTCAACGCGCTGCCCCTACAGGGTACTACGGCTCAGAGTCATCAAGAACATTCGCATTGGGGTACGGCTGGAACAGACGGGGAACAAGACCAAGGTGGTGTTCGAGGAGTGCCACACCCCACCAGGATACCTAAGCATCAAGGTCCTGGAGCAGTGAGTACCTGCCCACACCTGTGCTCCCACCAGGCAAGAGCAGGTGCCAGGACTTGCGGCACTGCTCCCGCTGCCCAGCCCTTCACTGGAACTCACCACCGGGGCTGCCTCTCCCCAGCCTCATCCTCTGAGTGACCAAGAGCATCAGGAACAGGGTCATCTCTGAGGCTGCAAGCGACATTCACCATCCATCAGCATTTCCTCTCTCCACATTGAATGTCATGGCTGAGAGTGGGCATCCACCCAGGTCAAGTCTCAGCTCACCTGCTTCCTAACTCAGGGGCCCTGTACAAGCTATTTGACTTCTAGAGCCTGTTTCCTCACCAGTGAAATGGAATTGCCTAATGAACCTAGCCAGCATGTGATGGCTGTGGGGAAAAGATGAGCTAATCCACGTGCTGAGACAACCTTAGCACAAAAACCACCCCCTCCGGGAAGCCTTCCATCACTCTCCCTCCTTGAAAATCCCAGAGACCTTTATCAGAGAGGAAATAAAGAGATGGAGGCAGAGAGGGACGATCAGGAAGAATTAAAGAGGAGAAGGATGTCATGGAGAGTGAGCAAGAAGGCATAAAGGAGACAAAACAGAAAAGGAAAGGGTAGGGGTGGGGAAGAAGAGAGACACAGGAAGGAAGCAGCCACTCTAGAGTTTCCATATTACACAAGCCCAGCAGCCCTGCCCTGGACTCCTGCATCTGGCCTCAGTTTCTCCTTCCATGGTGTCTCAGACCCCACCTACCCTCCCCCACCACTAGGATGAACCCCTTCCTGGCAAATGCACCTCTGGAGTTGGTGACAAGCATCCTGGATGAGGCATTGCCCTTCCTCCTACAGAAGATAGTATGTTGTTTGTCCTCCTCTGCCTCCTGGGAGAGGGATGTGACCCTGAGGGGGAGCACTTCGACCTGACAAGGACCCCATCATGCCTTCCCTGCAGGTGTGCCCCTTGGCCACGACCCTACTCAACTCACTGCTGGAAGGCCTGCTGCATGTCACTCTGCGTAAGTAGCTCCTGGCTGAGGAAGCAGTTTATTTTCCATTCTCCTACTGTGTGCCAAGAATGATGCTCTAGGCTCTGAGAATATGACAGGAAACAAAACAAAGCCTACCCACAGGGAGCCTCCTTTCTAGTGGGGGCGAGAAAGGGCACTATGCCTTCTGACCTCGGCAAGTCATTTTCCCTTGGAGCCTCAGTCTCCCAATCTGTAAAATGGGACTAATCCTAGACCTATAGAGCGGACCTCACTGCTGAAATAATACCTAGAACCCGGCACAAAGCTATTGCTCGATCAATGTTCGTTGTCCCAAGAAGCGTAGACCTAGCCCACAAGGAACTTCAAGCTAAGCAGAGACGGATAATAGATTTCTGCCTGCTTCGCTGCCTCCCCACACCCTTCCACCCTCCCCCAGGGGAATCTGAGTCCTCGTTTCATTGCAGCCCCAGCTATCTCAGGGCCGGAAGACTTCCAGTACTATGTCACCACCACGGAGTTCACAGACGAGGCCATCCTGATGAATGTCCAGGTAGGCCAGTCCTGCTGGCCAGGGCAGACCCCCCCAGGGACTTCTGCTGGCCTGGGGGATGACAGCCAAAAAGGAAAGTGAGGTGGGCTTCTCTGGATAGGAAGCAGAAAGAGGAGAAGGAGCAGGTAAAAGGAGGTAGTAGGCAAAAGAGGAAGAGAGAGAGAAGGAGGGAGAAGGAAAGGGAGAGCTGGCAGGCACCTGCCCTCGGGAGCCGGTGCTGAGCCCAGAGAGTCCCACCTCAACCTGGAGATCAGGAGAGGCCACAGGGCTGGGTGTCCTGTGAGCGGGGATCAGGCTCCAACAAGAGGGCTGTTGGTACAATTCAGGGGTACGGGATCATGCAAAATTCCCAGCTGGCAGGGACCCCTTAGATGGGGAAACCGAGGCCCAGAAAAGGGATGAGGCTGGCTGCCCAACTCCCGTGCACTGCTCCTTCCTCCTCCCCATGGAATGGTCGGAGGTGGGTCAGGAGGACAGGAAGGGTAGGAGAGGAGAGGAAGGAGGCACTATTAACAAAATCACAGAGAAGGGAATGGGTCAGATAAGGAAGAAGCGAGAAGCAGGGGCTCGTGAGTTCAAAACCCAGCTCCACCTCTTACCCTGTGTAGGACCTTGAGTAAGTCACTTTACCCCTCTGGGCTTCTGTTTCCTCATCTGTCAAATGGGGACAGTTAAAGTTCCCAGCTCACAGCACCCTTGTAAGGTTGTAATGAGCTTGTGCACATGTGTTCAGCACTGCCTAGCACATAGTGAGCCCTTGATATTGGTTACAGCTGTAACCAGTTGATGACCAGAGAAACTGTTCCCACTGATTTTCTCCTTCTTCGTGTTTCGGAAGTTTGTGACACCGTGCGGCCCCAGCCAGAGACCCCGAAGACCTGCCCGCCTCACCCCCCAGCCCCTTCCAAAATTAGCCCAAGGCAGCATGGCGGACCTGGCTTTTGGGCTAGAAACCTACAATGACATCCTGTCCTGCCTCTACACCAGCAACGAGATCCGAGTGGACCCCCAGGACTCCAAAGTGAGTGCTTGAGAAAGAGGAATAACATAATTTAATTGCTCTACTTTTCACATAAAGAAACCAAGGCCCAGCTGGCAGAAGTGCCTTTCTGGGTGGACCTAGATAAGTCACTTCTCTCTGGACCTCCTGAGAGAACTCCTATTCAGCCTTCAGAACCCAGCATAGAAGTCCCCCTCTAGGAAGACTTCCTTGAACATCCAGGTGCATTGTTTCTCTCTTCATAAGACTTATCTATTCATTCATGCCACAAATATTTATTGAAAGCCAATATGTGCCAGGCCCTGTGCACCCAGGGTCCCTGTCCTTACATATCTCAAAGTCAAGGGGGAGAAAAGAACCTGAACAAGGAAACAGCCAGATAAATAAAATAATTTAGCTTATTTATAATAAGACCAATGGATCAGCAAGTGACTAGTGGGGATGACAGGGCTTCCCTGGGTGCTGTAGTCAGTGAAGACATCTCTGAGGAGGTGGCCTGAATGGAGA
>RCUC01047537.1:0-10416 GCA_003697995.1 Taxidea taxus jeffersonii | reverse complement strand
AAGATAGAAATCCAACTAGCCATCAAGCCAGGGAAGGAAGTCAGAATGCAGCTACAGGGACAACACAATTCTCCACCTAGTCTTAAAAGCTGCCCTTCAGGTTTGGCTTTGAGCTTCCTAGTAGCCAAGTAAAAGAGGAAACACCAACATTAACAAGATTCTCATTATCCCTAAAGAGGGAGTGTTGCAAAGAGAGACTCAGATTCTCCTGGTATTTAGTTGTAGCTCCAGGCAGATTTTCCCCAGGGCCTGGCCACAAGTAGGCACCTGATAAATACCACATGTTACTATGAACTCTCCTGCTTATTCCCATTATGGGGACCACTTTCAGAGGGATGGGGAAAAAAAAACAAACAAACAGACTTTCTACACCCCACCCTAGTTCCCCGTCCTGCTGGTACAGCGGTCCAAGGCTCTGGGGCCCTCTCCGACCCACCTCCACTGGTCAGCCTATATCAGTTGTCCTCTCCTCTGTGTCTTGAGTTCCCCACTTCTCTCTGGCTTCAGCATTTAAACCCGCACCAAATGCCTGTATCTGGAAAAGAAAGGCCTCCCTTGCTTCCTTCTCCATGCTGCCCTTGTCCTGCTTCTTTTCTCATTTCACTGCTGATTTGTCCCTACCTGCTGCCTCCACTTCCTTACCTTCCACTTTCTGGAGTCATTGCCAAGCTCAGAAGGACTGTTGGTAGTCTCTATTGTCCTGGACCCTCATGCATTCATTGGCTCTGTGAATTTTCCTCCACTGCTCCTCTAGGCCAGGCCTTTTTCTGAGCCCTGGGGGTACAGCCATCAATGGAAGGAGACACGCAGCCCTGCGCCTGAGGAGCTGATTTGAGCTGTTAAATATGGAAGACTCCATAGTACAGTCTACACCCCGAACAATACCACGGGTTTGAACTGCTCGGGTCCAACAGTAAGTGGATCTTTTTTTTTTTTTTTTGGATAAATATAGGACTGTACTATAAATGTATTTTCTCTTAGTAGCATTTTCTCTTCTCAAGCTTACTGTATTGTAAGAATACAGCATATAATACATAGAACATACAGAAAAGTTGTTAATGGGCTGCTTATGTTAGCAATAAGGCTTCTGGTCTGCATTTGACTCTTAGGAGTTAAGTGCTTGGGGCAGTCAAAAGTTACATGTGGATTTTTTACTGCATGGGAGTCGGCACCCCTAATTGCCATGTGGTTCAGGGTCAACTGTATATACATGCAAAGCGTACCACACATATGGGCTCTGGAGAATGATACCTAAGGGTAAGGGCAGCAGAGAGCACTGTGACAGGGGGCCGTATTGTATCAGGTAGGCAGGGAGGACCTCCCAGATGAGCTGAGGGAATGAATCTGGAGAAGATCCAGAGGAAGTGCGTTCTAGGCGGTGGGCACAGCAAGCACCAAGTCATGGAGGTGGGCATAAGCTTGGCTTGTTCTGTGAATAGTGAGGAGGCCAGTGTGGCTGAAATGGCAAGGAGACAGTGGTGGAAGATGGGGTTGGAGAGGGGGTGTGGGGACTGGGGGTCTTAGGGCATCAAAGGAGGCTGCAAGGATGTCGACTCTTTCTTCCCCTGGGGAGGTGGGAGCCATGGGAGGGTATAGACCAGAGGAGGAATGCCATCTAGCTTAGGGTTTGTCAGGCTCCCTCCTGCCGTGGAACAAGGGAGGCTGCCTGTGCCCACTCCTGCTGGAAACCCTTTCTGCATTTATCTGGTCTTTCCTCAGACCTTTGTGTCTGTTTCTTCCCTCTGTCAGGTGTCCTTGTGCTGAGGCACCCTCCTCTTCAGCACCTCACCTCAGTCCTTCAGCCACCAACACCTGCTCGCTCCCTCCCCTCCCAAACCTCTCACCTCCTCCCCATCCTCCCTCTCACCTCCTCCCTCTCTTCCCATCCACCTCCTCCCTGGTCTCCTCCCCACAGCTCCCCTAGTCCACCGCACCCCTCCCCATAACTCACCCTGTAACTCAGGAGCTGGTCCTTAAAATGCTCCACTGTCCCCCTGCCCCACCAGCCTGCAACCATGTTGGACTTGCCCAGGTCCGGAAGGAGCTACAACCCTCACCCACAGGCGGTTCTCCCACTCCCAGGGCTGTGGCACCCCTCCCGCACCCCTGCACCCTCTCACATACTGTCCTCTCTGCTGGGAACAGACCTGTGCGTCTTGCCAACCTGACTCACTCCTGCATGGGAATCACTCAGGATGCCTTTGGCTGCAAGAAGTGCACCCCTCAAGGACATTTATTTTTGCCTTCCTCGAAATCTGGAGGTGAGGGGGCAGTGTGGGTTCAGGGGCTCAACCATCACATCAGGGACCCAGTTCTCCATGTGGCCCCATCGGCATATTCACTTTTCTTCAGGTGTGTGCTTCATGGTTCCAAAATGGCTGCCAAAGCACCAGGCACCATGGAGTCACAGCAGGAAGTGAGAATCAGGTACGATGGGACATCCTTCTCTTGTGCATGTCTCTTATCAGACAGGAGACCTTTTCCCAGAGGCTTCCAGCAGACTCCCCCTGACATTGCATAATTACCCCTTGACCATTCCCTGGCAAATGATCACGAGGGCGGTGAGAACAGCTGGACCAATCATCCTTCATTCTCCCAGAGCACGCATTTTTAGCCCCAGTGGAAAATGAGTGCCTTATAAATAAGCAGAAAGAATGAATGGTTATTGGGTGAAGCCCCAGACAAATCTGTTGTGTCACATCTGCTTAAACGCCCCTATCACATTTACTCTGCCACACATCTGAGGTAGCAAGAGCCAGGGCTCCAGACTATGTTCCAGTAGTTCCTAGACCTTGGCTTAGCATTCCCCATATCTCATGAATTTATCCCTCTAAGGCTTGTCTCATCACCCCCATTTGACAGAGGAAGAAACTGAGGCTCAGAGCTGGAAAGGACAGGAAGACACTGAGAGGGACTGGCCTGAGATCTCCCACTGAATTTCTACTGGAGGTAGGCTGGCCAGTAGAACTTTCTGCAGTGATGGGAAGCTTTTATGTCTGCACTGTCCAATGGTACCTACTAGTCGTATGGCCACTGAGCGCTCAAAATGTGGCTCGTGTGACTGAGGACTGATTTTAATCGAAGTTTCCACACATGGCTAGCCACTGCATGGTAGGAGATGATAGAGACCTAGATACAGGATTGGCACTCCTGGCTCTTCTGCTGCAGAAAGGAGGTGCCCAGACAGCAGACAGATGACCCCAGAAATGTGTGAACTGGAGTTGGCCACAACCTGGCCCTTGCTGGGTGGCACTGGTCAAGAATTTGTCACCAGAAATTCAATTATAGTCTTGGGAAGGGCTTGGCAGGCCTGGGAAATTCATTCACCCACCCCCATAAGCTCTTGGAAATCATTCACCCAGTGATAGAGAAACAATGCTCTAGCCATTTGTCCTGCTCAGAAGCATTTGCCCATGGAGTCCACTCCATCCCGTGAATGGCAGGTGATGTTCTCTAGCCTCCCATCCAAGACTCAGACTGGTCCATCGAAGCCTGGGCTCTGTGAGTTGCTAGGGGTATGGGGGACGGTGGAGGTCTATAGACAACATCTAGGTAGCCTCTTGTATTACTACAAGGGAAACTAAGTCCCAGACAGGGACTGGTGATCATTGAGGTGGCATCTTATGCAATGTGTCTGTTATAGGACCGGGCACTTGCCAGCATCCTCGTTATGGCAATCCTAACTTTCCCCACTAAGCAGTGGGCATATGATTTGGGAGGTGACTGTCTCCACTTTAGCTCTAGCATGGATGTGGATTGGTCCAAGCCAGTTGGCACAATCCCATCTCTTTTACCACAATGATGGGTCCATGAGTGCCTAAGCCAACCAGCGCATGGGGACAGATCACCCCGAGGGCAAAACCAACACCCAAAGGGCTGTAGAGAAGAAGAGCCAAAGAGAAAAAGCTGGAGCCTTGACCGAACATGCCTAAAGCCATCTACCCTTGGACTTTTCTGTTACGTGATTTAATACTTCTAATCGGTACTCTTTTTAGTTCTGACTTAAAATTCCATTTTCTCTTACTTGCCACCAAAAGCATCCTTTTTGATGCAGAGATCTGACATCCAGTCTGTCATTTACTCTACCAATCCAAAGTAGTGAGGATGACTCGCAAATGACAGGTGAAGAGATCCAGAAAGGGCCGGGGGCTGGTTCTGCGTCACTCAACCCACCGGGGGCAGAGCAGCTGAAATCCAGCTCTTGCCAGAGCCCATTATTTCACTCTCTCCTCACATATGCCTGTGACTTAGGGGTCACTGAGACTCAGACATGGAAAGGGACCTGCCCTGCATCTCATGGTAATCCAGTGTGGGGGTAGGGTGCTGGGACCATGCACCAGTTACTCTGAACTCCAGTTTAGTGATTTTATTTGAAGGGCTCTGACAGCCAATTTTTTTTTTTTTTTTTTTTTTTTGCATGAGAATGCTCTACCTAACTTGTCCTGGTGTGGCTCTTTCCACATTCCTTCTGTCATTGGGTTCGTATATAAAGAGCAGGATGGGTCCTTTTGGCTGGTGGCTACACTGAGACAGCTGTCTGTGTCAGTGATTGCCATGTAACAAACCACCCCCAAAATGACTCAATACCCATTTAGTAGCACTTACGAGTCTGTGGTCAGCGGATGGTTCTCATTCAGGCCAGGCTCAATTGTGAGCGACTTGAGAAAAAGGGAATTTATTGAAGAGACCGTGGGAATTCGCAGAACCATTAGAGTTGGGAGGACCTGGTCTGGAGAGTGGGCGAGAACGTCTGGGGAAATGGATGATACGTGAACTCTGCTCCATGGTGAGACCACCGCTGAGAGAAATTCTCATAATTGCTGATACTCATGGGCACCAAGAGACACACAAGATGGGTTTTTGCCATGCCATCTGTAGTAGTCAATGGATAAATCTCAAAAAATATAATGTTGAGCCAGAGAGCAAGGTACAAAAAGGAGACTTATGGCTGACACCATGTATAAGATGCAAAACCAGTCAAAACAATACTGTTCATATCCACAGATATATGTCTCCAGATTATAGGACAAAAAAATAGGAGTGGGCTTGACAAGCACCAAATCTTGCATTGTGTTTATTAAGGGGGAGGGGTGATCTGGAGGATTCTTTGGAGACTCATCAGAGACCATGTGCTCACCTGCTGGTCACTTGCCTCCCAGCTGCTCCTTCCTGTACCCTTCCTCAGCCCGTGAGTGCCTCTCAAGACCCCAAATCCTGAGCTGGAGCATCTGATTAGCCCAGCTCAGATCTGTATGTCCATCTGGGGTTCACTTAAAGCAGAGAGAGGGGAAGCTGGTGGGTTAGACTTCTGTGGTTGGAGTTGGGCACCTCCTTCTGCCAAGAGGGTCCCAGGATTGGGTAAGGAGAAGTTCTAAAAGATATCTGGGGGCACTGCAAGAGAGCCTGGATGCTGTCAGCCCCAAATGACAGCCATCCCCTCACCCACGTCCAGATCCCTTTCCACCTGTGGCCCTCCTCCCTCAGGGCAGTTTTGAGGTCTCCTCCCTGAATCCTTCTCAGACTTGCAGTCTGACTCATTACCTCCCTCTTCTGGGCTTTTCCAGAGCTCTTTGCCTTCTATTCCTCTCTTAGAGTTCCAAGAATGTCTAGCTGTTCTGTTAAATCTACTGCACACAGGGTATGGAAGGATGTGGAGGCTGAGTGCTTACCTGGAAAGAAAGGACAGACAGAAGGAAGGAGGGAGGGAAGGAAGGGAAATAAGGCAGGTGGGTGGGGCTGAAGGACTTGGGCCTTCACCAGACTGTGTGTGTTCCTTGCAGCTCCCACACCCAGAGGAGGGCCTAGTATGCCGCAGGACCGTGATTAGTTTTATTGACTGACTGGCTCTGCACTTTCTTAGGGGGAGATGGTGATGACGACTGCCCCCCGATTTTTCTCCAGGTTGACCCTGAATGTCATTTGGTGCCTTCCGACACTTACTATGGGAAGTGAAGGACATAGCTCCATGGGGAAGCCTTCTCCCCAGAAGCTCCCTTCTCTACACACCCAGTCTCCTTCCTCTTGCTTTCAGATGTTCTTGGACCTCTTTTGTCCTCTGGGGGTCTCTTTGCCTTGTCTCCACCCAGCCTTCCTGCTGCCACCCTCACCACTAGGCTGCTTTCTAGAGGCAGAGTCTGAGGCAGGGATTCAGTGCTTGTGATTTACAGAGGGAACTTCTAGGGGAAATCTGGAACAGAGAGAGGGAAGCAGGATCAGATAGGGGAAGAAACCAAGCAAAGGTGTGGTTTTAGGAGAAGTCTGGTCTCAGCCTGGATCCTACGGGGGGCACTGGAGAGTAAAGGACACTAAAGAGCCACCCTCCTCAGGATAAGGGGACTGGACCTTGTAATGGTCAATCTTTGGTCAATGACTACTCTTGGGGGTTCATTTAGGATGGAGCATAAACCTTCCTGGCATTTATTTCCAGATGCCAAGGGCACTTCTTCAGTAAAGTCATGGCCGTGAGCTGTTGGTAGGTATCCTCACAGGAGCTGGGGGGATGGGCACCTCACCCATTGGGATGAGGGAGGGTGGTTTGAGCTAGGTGCCAAGAGCATCGCCACCCTCACCAACCTGGCCACACCTGTGCTCCCTGGGACCTGGGCTGTGAGGGCAGGTGGAGAGTTCCCTGAATTTCTGTCCTAGTGCTGTGCATGGCTGGGCCACTGTGTTGGAGACACCCCTGTCCTCAGCCCTCTCTCACACTCACTGGGAAATGTCATCATCAGCACATTCAGGCTGAACCCACAGAGCAGGGAGGGAGGACAGGGGCCATGTGGGCCTTTAGCAAGTACTGTCCCTTCTGTTGGCTCTTGGGCTTCTGGTATGCTGACTCCTCCCCGACTCCAGGGACTGGGTCCATGCCATCTGGGGCCAAATACCACGGGCTCCAGTTCCCCACCCTGGCTTGGGGCTGGTTGGGGGTGGACCCAGAAACCTGGCCTGAGCAAGGCCAGAGGGGAGCTGGCTTGGGAAGAAACATGTATGAGTGTGACCTGTAGAAGGCCCAGAGGGTGTGCACATGCAGGGGCCTATTGGAGTATGTCTGTGAGGCAAGGCAGGGGCAGGAGACCAGGAAGTAGGCCTTTGTGTTGGTCCGGTCAGGAGATAATGGTGGCTTGAACCCAGGCGGTTGCCATGGTGACTGAGCGCCAGGGATGGGTGGCAGAGAGGGGGAGGAGAGAGACCCCAGAGGCCTTGCTCGTGGTTGCATCTGGGGCCAGAGAGGGTGGGCAGGTCAGTGTGGCTTCCAGATGTCAGCCGGGTCCCCGGTTGACTTGCCGCCGAGCGGGTAAGGGTCCCAGAGCGAGAGGCCTCACGCCCACTGTCGCCTGGATTGGCTGGCCGTGTTCAGCTTCTGTGGGGACAGAGTGCTTGCTGAGCCACGCTAGAGCTGCCAGGCACCAGCCCTCACGCAGCCCTGGAGGAGGGTGTGGGTCCCCGACTTCAGAGGTAGGCACAGGTGCCATGGCTTGCCCCAGATCATGCCATCGCCCTGAGTCTGAGCCGTGACCACCACCCTCTGGGCTGTCCCCCCTCCTCGCTGACCCAAGAGCCCTGTGACCCTGGGGTGTCAGGAATCAGGCCCCTTCCCTCTACCCCCTGGTCCCTGGGGGTCTGTGGGCAGAGGCATGCTCTGAAGAGACTGTGTCCTCCCCACAGCCCAGACTTGGCTCCTCTGGAGCGACCTTCTCGGATCCACATCCAGGAGATGATCTCAAGTGCTATTCCTGCCCAGTGATGTCACCCTGCCCAGGACTGTCCCCCGGGGCTGGGGGATACAACCCACTCGCCCTGTCAGATACCCCCAGCCTCTCTCTATGATACACACACACACACACACATACACACATTTTCCCACACATTTGTAACCCCACACCTCCACAGACACACTCCCTCTCACACACATACTCACCCTCACACCAGCATACACAGTCTCTCACACACTCATTTGCACACACTCACCCTCACACTGACATACACAGTCTCTCATTACTCACTCGCACATACTCAGGCTCACACTGACACACATACACACACATTCACACTCACGGACACATGCACATTCGTTCACACACTCATGCTCACACTGATACACACATTGGCACACTCACGCTCCCATGGACACACACACATTCAGTCACACAGTCATGCTCACACTGATAAGCACAAGCTCACACACTCATGCTCACACTGACATGTGCACATTCACTCTCACACACACTCACACCGACACATGCAGTTCTCTCACACATACCCCGGTGGCCACGGTAGTACTTAAACTACCCTCGGTGCACCCCCTACCCAGTCACGCAATTACACGCACCCACCCTCTGACCTGCATTCACGTGCATGTGCACATGTTGCTGGACAGACCCTCTCTCATGTCTGTGTTCTCACACACTAACACCTGCCCTGGGATCTCACACACCACATACTCCCCTGTCCCTGAGCCACTCATCTACCCAAATAGCCACGGCACTGAGTACAGATCACCCCCATGCACCCTCGTCCCTGAGTTCACAGGTCCCTTATGACCACCCAGGGAGCTCTGAGAAATGAGAGCCACGTGAGGAGACTGTGTTGCCTCCCCATCTCAGCAGGGCTGTCTTGTGGGGGAGGAGGGGGCCTATGACCCAGAGTGAAGGAAGGTGGGAGTACGGGGAAGCTAACCTTAAGTCCTGTGGGAGGGAGAGCTTTGCCTAGGTCAAAGCTGGCTGGGGCATGGGAGTGAGCTTCCCATCACAGGAAGTGTGCAAGCATGGGCTAAGCCACTCCTTAATGGAGAAGGTGTAGAGAGACCTCGGTCCAGAGATTCTGATTGCTAGGGGGTTGTGAATGGAGGAGCTGGGCTGGGTGATGGGCTTGGGAGTGATGAAGGGCTGGTCAAGCAGGTAAGGGGCGAGAGTGGGGCTAGAGGGGCAGGTAAGCCTGGGGCCCACAGTCCCAGAGAGTGAGGGCTGTCTCGCTGTGGCTACCATAAGTCAACCCAGGTAGACAGTTTCCTTTCTCTTGCCTGATTTACTGCCTGCTTCCAAGGGGTGAGGCCCATTCTTTGAACTTCAAAGGGAGCAGTGAGGGAAGCCGGGGCAGTATCGAGAACCTGCTGAGCCTGGAGGCCTGTCCCAGAGGCTCCCGGTCCTGGGTCTGCCAGCCACTCACCAAAGCTTGCCAAGCCACAGCCTCCTGGTCTGAAAACTGTGGTCCCGGTCACTGGGCCCCGGAGAGGAGGTCAGAAGATGGAGTCCCGCACTTGTTTTAAAGGCGAGGGGAGGGAGGGGGAGCTGTGACACCCGGGGTCTGTTGGCAGCTTCTTAGCCCTGTAAGCTCTGTTCAGGACAGAGAAGGCACCTGTCACTTCTTTATATTTATAACCCATCACTCCTTTTGCCATCTTCACAAAGACAGAAGCAAGAGGAGGCATTCTTATTTTACCCCCTTTGTGCAGGTGGATAATCTGAGGCCCAGAGACATTAGGCCTGCCTCCTAAGCACACAGAAGGACTTGGCCCCAGTCCCTCGTCTCTCCCTGGGCCTGCCTCTCAGCTTCTGCACCTGCGGCTGAGTTGGACTTTTGTTTGTTGGGTTTTTCATGTCTTTTGCTGAGGGAATAGGCTGGCTTGGGCTCTGCCATGGTGACATGTGTCTCTGGGCCTCAGTTTCCCCATCTGTAAACAGGGCTGTACTCTAGGGTTTTGGCACTCTGGTATGAAAAGAATCTCAAGCTTCACAGAAGCGGCCTCCGCACTTGGGGCAGACCCGGGAGGCCTTTTCTTTGTTGTGCCCTGAGTTACATAAAACATTCAGGGCAGGTATCAGTCAATGTTCAAAACTACGTTTGGTAAAAACCTTGATTTCCACCTTCTGGTAGAGAATTGGAAACTTTTTTCATACCAATGTTTCTAGCTACTAACTATCACCAGCAGCTGGAGCCGGGAGTGGTTCCCCATGAGCTGGAGGACACGTTCTCTACCCCCACATCCGCTTTGTACCCTTTGTGCCCTTATTGACATGCTCTGCCTGGCCCCCAGAAGCACCTGAGTCTGAGACCCTTAACTTGCTTGAACTGATCTGCTTTGGAATTCCTGCCCCATTTCAAACCTGCCATGTGACCTTGGGCAAGTCACTTAACCTCTATGAGGCTCAGACCTTCTCAGCATTTTCATCTGTGCTTAGGGGAGATCACAGCCGATGGCAGCTGAGCTGGGTGGGGAGAGTTGGAGAGCTCAGGGCTTCACCCTCAAAGTACCCACAGGAGATGGGCTGAAACACAGGAAACAATGTCAGAGGGAGGCAGTGGACCCTTGGGGGCCAGAGGGGCCTGGGGTTGAGCCCTTATCCTGGCACTTTCCAGCTGTGTGAGCTTGGGAAAGTTACTTAACCACTCAGGTCAGCCCCTCTGTGACTACTCATCCCT
>RCUC01047536.1:0-10687 GCA_003697995.1 Taxidea taxus jeffersonii | reverse complement strand
AAAAAAAAAAAAAAGGCCAGCCAAAGCAGAAACAGTACTGGATGGTCTCATTTATATAAGGTCAAACCATGCAAGACTCAGCAGAAATAAATGCTAGAACACAGCATGGGTATGATTTATAGAAATGATGGATAGCTCTAAAGGAAAGAAGGGAATGCAGTCAGAATAGAGCATGCAGGTAGTTGAATTCTGAGATTCTGGTATTTTCTTAAGCAGAGTAATTACTATGGAGTTCATTTTATTAATTTCTAAAGTATACTCAAATGTACTACTTCATATTTCTTTGGATACATATGTATTTCAGAATAAATTGTTAGCATTATTCTTAGGAAATAATGGAGTCAGTTTTTAGTGGGTAGATGGCTTTGAACTGAACTCAGCTGGAGGGGACTCTTGAGCATCATGCTCTGGCAGATATTTCTGTTTCCTTAGGGCGATGGTGGGGATTGAAGGGTAAGTGATCAAGAGCAATGGGGTGAAAGTCACCTTGTGCACTCTCTCAACCAGACCACATTTTGCAGCAAAAATGATTTGAAAAACTAGTTCCCAGGTCTTCTCCCTCCTCTCAAAGAAGGATAATTTATCCTGCAAAGGTTCATTTTCTTCTTTGCCTGTCCCCCATCCTCAGCTCCTCTTTGCCAGCTGGTGTCTCTCCTTCCAGCTATCCCTGATGGAGTTCTGGACACAGCCCTCCGTGCTGACGAGGCGGGGAGTGAGGAGGACCTGTTTGAGGACATGCACAGCTCCAGCCACCACTACAGCCACCCTGGAGGGGGTGGTGAGCAGCTGGCCATCAACGAGGTAGGGTTAAGGCTGCATGGATGAAGGGATGGGGATGGGACAGACGGCCTGGATGT
The DNA here is from genome assembly GCA_003697995.1 of Taxidea taxus jeffersonii. Classification (NCBI taxonomy): domain Eukaryota; kingdom Metazoa; phylum Chordata; class Mammalia; order Carnivora; family Mustelidae; genus Taxidea; species Taxidea taxus. The sequence continues at coordinate 9,830 of RCUC01047536.1, read as the reverse complement.
CAGGGTGAGTCCAACATTCTCGCACAGGCCTAGATGTCCACAGTCTCTGTGTTCCAAGCAGATGGCAATGGCCCCCAGGTATTTCAGCCTGTGGCTCTCACTTTAGGATGTGGTGTCCACCATCAGAGCTTACCCCAATATAGGACCTGCCCCTCTGCCCTCATGGCCTACAGGGAACCCAAAATGGCAGGCATGACCAAGGATATATGATAAAAGAGTGCTGGTCTGTCCTTCCCTATAACAGCCCCCATAAGCCATCCTGGATAGAAGAAGCTCTGCTTGGTAGAAGGGAGGCCAGGGCTTTAGCCCCCTGTCCCTCCAAGAAGTTGTCTGGGCAGGATGAAAAGCAAGGCAAGTGAAAATTGATTTCTCTCCTATTGACTCCAAGAGCTCAAAGAGCTTTGTGGTTGCTATGACAACTGTGTGCAAGTTTGTTTGCTGTTCATACCTAAACAGAAGAAATTAGTGACATACTTCCTCTAGGTAAAACTGGTTCCCTTATCAAGGACTCCTTTTGCATTCTCCAAGGACAGAGACATTTTGAGACCTTGACTCCTCTCTTTTTCTCACTTGTACTTCTATTTTCTCGCCGTCTTCTTCTTTACTTAATTTGGCGGGTAGAGGGGCCCTAAACATAATGTGGTCCATAACCCACATCCGTAACACTGCATTCTCTTCCTGGTCATAAGCTATTGTGTATTTCTGTCTCATCAAAACCAGAATCTGACTACCCAGGATCTTGCAACACCTCAGGAGGATATCAGTTTACAAACAGTGTGAGTGAATAAATGGGCTGGTGGGCTTCTCAGAAATCCTCAAGGACTATCCTCATTACCTACTTGACAGACGGGTACAAACTATAGATGGTAGACAAACTCTTCTCTCACGCCCAGATCTGAATAATTTAAAAGTCCTTAAATAATGCTTTATTCAAAATCCACAGTGTGTTAAAGAACACATATCCAAGTTAAGTTGACATTTCCAATACATAAAGCCTTTCTTTAAGTACTTCTCATCAACTATTTTGTAATCTTAAGCAGAATTCACAGATAATGGTTTTGCCTTTCTTTGAAGTCTCAGGCTGCCCTCTTCAGTCTTGGGCCCCAGCCCTGGTGGGGAACAGCATGGTGCAGGGGGTAGAATCCGAGCATTGGGGCCTCCCAGACCTGGATGATAGTTCCTCCCTGCCCAGGGTCAGGCGTGGAGCTCTGAGCAGGTAAACCCTCTGAACAATGGTTTACTTAACTATAAAATAGTGTATCTATGAGGTTACCTGAGGACTGCCTGAAATAACATAAATACCCCAGCATATGGTGGGTTCTCAGTAAATTTCCAGCAATGAGAAATACTCACATACAGTTTTTAGGGACTCTGACAAGGTGTGTGGCCATTGGCGTTGCATTGTTAGAATTCCTGTGACTGTTTTTCATAGCTGTGTGTGTCCTACCTGATGGCAAAATTCTGGTCTGTCACATCTTGCTTGCTGGGATAGAGGTGCCCTCTGAGGCCCTTGACAAGCTTTTCATTCTTAGATGCTTTGGATGAGGGAAGTCAAGAGCCAGGGCCACTCTAAAAGAACAAATAGGCTCTGGCAGAGGGCATCTTTATGAGGGAAATGAAGGTAATTTAGATTATGAATTGGATAGCGTCTATCTTGGCCACCTAGAAAATTTGTTTCCTATTCGGTTCAAAGGTCTTTCTTGGTATTTGGGGTTTCTGAGTAGACAAGGTAGTAATGTTGTTTCTTATGTTTAGAGCACTCAGTGCTTTCCGGGTTACTTGTCTTTCCTAGATGTGCCTCTGTGGGGAAGGACATGTCACATCCCGGAGGAGGGCAACCAGACCGAGGAGCCCTTCTCCAGGGATGCAGCAAGCTCATGCCTCCGCTATAGGAGGGTTACTTATACAGGTGTATAAGGTACTCAGGAAAGACAGACATTCATTGATTTTTTGGTAGCATCAAATAGACCCACATAATCAGAAACTGAAGAGCTATAAAAGGTGATTCTCCAATAATAGCCTGGTTCCCTTGGCCTTCCAAGAGCTGCCAAGTCCTGAACCGTCTAGCACTCACTGCTGGCTCACAGGTACAGCAAGATTTGCTAGGGTCAATGTGAGTTTCATACTTAGAGATTATAGAAGCAACAGATGTCAAAGAAAAGTCCAGACTAAAGAATACTTTCTTGCTCTAAATTCACACACTCACTTAGATTTTTTTGGACACATGTGAATATCGTGTTCTATACTATGACACTTTCTTATTTGTGTTGACTTCAGAAGGAGAGACCACATCTCAATTTCCAAGCAGAAGGAAGATCACAAACCATCTCACCGAAAGAGCAGTAGATACAGGGTAGAATAGTGAAGCACTTTTGTATTCTGGGTGAGTGCATGTGCCCACAACCTGCATGCACAAGAAGGTTCTGAGTGTGTTGTGTGGATGTGTATGTTGCATGTATGTGACATATCTACTGAGTATTTAATTCATGTCTGGTGATGTCCCAGGCCCTGGGATACAGGACTGGCAGGAGCCAGGAGCACAGGACATGTATGTGAGAAAGTGAGAAAGGACACAGCATTATGCTCATTCTTTATTCTCTGCATCTCACGCGGGCCTTGCACCTCATGATCATCCCTGCTATAGGTGTTCCCTTCAGTACCGAGAAGTATCCCTTTCTTTCTTCAGCATTGTCCTATCTAGTGTGTTGTCCAAATGTTTGTGACCCAGGCCTGGGCATATCTGCCCGATTCCTCACCCTCTTCCCAGCCTCTCCCTACCTCACAAGGCTCTGAGCCTGTCCTGCTAGGTTGGACACTTATCCCTGCTGCTGTCAGGCCTGATGGTATCCTTAGCCCAAGCATATTTTCTGGAGTTGAAGGCTGAAAGGAGGAGGTATCTTGGGAAAACATAATTTTCTTTTCATTTCCACCCATCTACCTGCCCTCTCCCCACCAAGTTGTGAGATGGGACCAGAAGAGGGAGGAGAACATGGCTCCTGGCTCAGAGGCCTAGGGTCTTCTGATGCCCACTCCACTGCACTGTGGGTGACAGTGTCTCTCCTATTGGCCAGGTCACAACTGCATTAAAGGAGGGCACATGTGTGGAGCTGGTCTTCCTCCCAGTTCTGCTCAGTGCCTGCATGGTTCTGAGGGCCTTGTTGTGTCCAGGTCTACTCCAAGCACCTGTGCATAGTAGTGTTCTGATGTCCCTGCTCCAGGAGGGTAAGGGGGCGGGGGTGTCCAGGGACAGTTCCTGGATCCTCCTACTGAGAAGAGATGACATTTGAACTAGAGGGCAGATATAAATCTTGTCATCTACCCTGAGGCTTAACGCATAAAAGGAGCTCTACCAATAATTAGGCCAGAAGAGTAGGTAGGAAGCAGGACTGTCCTGGCCCACCAGGCCACCCGAGGATAGAAGACAGTCTTGCCATCCTTCAGCTCCTAGAAATTCTTTGTGGAACATTAAGAGGACACTGCAGGACATCAGGCCAGCTTGTGCCCACCCCATCCATGGAGTTAGTCTGACCTTTTCTGCAGATCTTTCTGTCTTCCCCAGTACCTGTGAGCCTGCCATCCCAAGGCCTGACCTGGCTCTTGTACACCCTTCTTGCACCAGCCCAAGAGAGGAGCCTGATACTGGCCCATGTTCCATTACTTCTTTTATGCCCTGTTTTGGGACAATGACTGCATTTAACTCTCCATGGGGTAGAGTAGCATCAGCTTGAAGACACCAGGGCCAGGACTAAAAGTTTGCTAGTGACCAGCATACCAAAAGCAGCTTTCCTTTTCCCTCCCAAGACATGGTCCTGGGGGCTTATCTCTCATCTGCCCTTCTCCCTGCCAGTCCTGCCACCTTGGCAGCCTGGGTGGGCCACCCCCTGCTGCCATCTCCACCTACCCTACCTTCCCTGTCTTAGCACCATCTAGCTTGAACCCCTCAAGGGCCAAGGTCTTCGTTTTCAAACTTTTCTGGCTTTGTTTTTGGTCATGAAACATACACAAAAAGGATGTTATCACTGTATTCCCTGCTATACACCCAGTTCCCCAGGAGTTAAAGTCTGGGTGCCCCCAGGCAGGGCAGAGGGCACCCCTTAGTTCTTGATTCCAGCCCAGGTTCAGAGATTCTTCTGCCCCAGGCTGGTCAGCTACAGGGGAGATCTGACCCCAGAACTGGGCCTTGGATGAAGCCTTAAAGTATGGTCCTGGGGCCAGTCCAGCAGCAGGTAGTACAATAGACCCACAGCACTCAGCATGCAATGACCAGTGGATTCCCAGAACTCCCTTCTGTCCCTTCTTCCCTGGTGTCCAATGGTTCTGTGACCACAGGGGCACAATAGAACATCTGGCCCAAAATCAGGGCTTCCGAGCCCCACCCCACCCCCGCACCAAAGGGCATGTCACACAGTCTTACCACAGGAGCTCTGGGATTTGGGGTGGCAGGGAGCCTTTGATGCCTTCTCTTCCTCCAAAATCCTCCTGAGAGCTTGAGGGAGCAAATCTTGAGCCTAGTTTCCTGAAGAACTGAAAAGATACAGAAAGAAGACTTCTCCCTGACAACCAGACAGATGGGACCAGGCTGAACCATCAGCTCTGAGGCAGGCAGCCAGCCTCTCTGGACACAATCCTGAAACACTCCTGGTATACACATCCCAGCATCTGCTTAGGGTGTTCAGCAGGATGGGAGTGTCCTCAGTGCACTCATCTGTACTCACTCACATGCATGTGGTACTGACCCACACATGGAAACCTGAACATACAAAAACAAAGTCACCCACATGTGAACACCCACCTCTGCACATATTCCATCACTCCTACCCTCAGGAGGCGCAGTGTTGAACATGGAACCTGGAAATCTCTACTCACTTCTGACCTGCTTTTAAGTCTCCCTGACAGCTGCACCCTTCAGATGGCATGGTGACTGTGACAGAGCTCGCTGTTGTGGATGGACTGACAGACACCTGCACATGACACCTACAGTGTTAAGTTTGCAGCCTCTGTCAGGAAGAAAGTGTAAACTCCTGCATAGTTGACATAAGGTTTTGTTTTAAGATTTCATTTATTTTAGAGAGTGTGTGTGTGTGCACCAGCGGAGGGAGGAGCAGAGAAAAGGGAGAAGCAAACTCCCCACTGAGCAGGGAGCCCAATGTGGGGCTACATCCCAGAACCCTGGGATCATGACCTGAGACGAAGGCAGATGTCCAACCGACTGGGAGCCACCCAGGCACCCCGACATAGGGTTTTTTTAAAAAGCTGCTGAGCCACATGCAGAAGAATGAAACTGGGTCCTTACCTCACAAGATACATAAAAGGCAACTCAAAATGGATTAAAGACTTAAACCAAAAACCTGAAACCATAAGGCTACTAGAAGAAAACAGGGGAAAGCTTCTTGACACTGGTCTGGGCAATGCTTTTTTGGGTATGATACCAAAAACACAGGTAACAAAAACAAAAATAGGTAAGTGGGACTACACTAAACTATAAGCTTCAGTACAGTGAAGGAAACTGTCAACAGAATGAAAAGGCAGTCTGTGGAATGGGAGAATATATTTGCAAACATGTATCTGATAAAGGATTAATATCCAAAATATATAACTCATATAACTGAATAGTAGAAAAAATAAATAACTCACTTTAAAAATGGACAAAGGGCCCAAATAAACATTTCTCCAAAGAAAATACACAAATGGCCAACAGATATATGGACAGATACATGGAACATCATTAATCATCAGGGAAATGCAAATCAAAACCACAATGAAGTATCACTTTACATATCTTAGAATGCCTATTATTAAAAAGACAAAAGATAAGTGTTGGTGACAATGTAGAGAAAAGGAAACTTATAAACTGTCCGTGGGGATATAGATTGGTACAGCCAGTATGGAAAACAGTATGGAAGTTCCTCAAAAAATTTTAAATAGAATTATTATTTAATCCAGCAGTCATATTTCTGGACATTCCAAAAGAAATGAGATCAGATCTCAAAGAGATACCTGCATTCCCATCTTCATTGCAGCATTATTCACAGTAGTAAAGACATGGAAGTAACCTAAGTGCCCATTGACAGATGAAGGGACAAGGAAAATGTGGTATATATTATGAAATATTATTCAGCCTTAAAAAAAGGAAAGTCCACCATTTGCCACGACATGGATGAACGTGGAGGATATTATGCTAAGTGAAATAAGCCAGACACAGAAAGACAAAAAATGCATGATCTTACTTATATATGTAATCTAAAAGTCAAACTCATAGAAGCAGAGAGAAGAACGATGATTGCCTGGAGTTGGGGGAGGGTGAAAGGGCGAAATGTCAGACAAAGGGATACAACATGTGTGTGAGATGAAAAAGTTCTGGAGATCTAAGGTGCAACATGGTGATCAGAGTTAGCAATACATTGTGCACTTGAAATTTGCTAAGAGGATAGATCTTAAGAGTTGTCACCGCACATAGGGACACCTGAGTGGCTCAGTCTGTTAAACGACTGCCTTCAGCTCAGGTCATGATCCCAGAGTCCTGGGGTGGAGTCCAGCATCAGGCTCCTTGCTGCGTGGGGAGTCTGCTTCTCCCTCTCCCTCTGCCTGCAGCTCCCCCTACTTGCTCTCTCTCTCTCCCTTTCTCTCTGAAAAATAAACTTAAAAAAAAAAAGTTGTCACCACACATAGACATGCAAATGGTAAGTGTGTGAGGTAGTAGATATGGTAATTAGCCTGATTGTGGTGATTATTTCACAATGTATACCTCTTTCAAAATACCAAGTTGTACACTTTAAATATATACAATTTTTATTTATCACTTACACCTCAATAAATCTGGGAGGAGATGGGGACTAGCAGCTGAAGAAGCCAGCTGCTTTCCCAAAGGAACAAGATGCTGCTCTGATGGGTCAGTAAGGAGAGTCCTGAGTCAGGACCTCAAATGGAGCACCGCAATGTGGATGACCTTAGTCTGCCCTGAGTTCAAATCCTGATTCCACCATCCATGTATACCCATGAGATTTTATGCGTGAGCAAATTACCTGACCTTTTAGAGCCGCATTTACTCCTCTGAAGTGGAGGCCAAGATAGCTCTTGGTGTTAGGAATCAGAACCCCTGGCTGGTCCCCACAGCTGAGATGCCTCAATATAGACGAACTCCCGCAATGCCCCCGAGCGCCTCCCTACCCCCGCTCCCCGCCCTTCCCAGCGCCACCGCGGTCCTCTGCGTCTGGCCGGCCGAGGGCCAGAACCACCTAGTGGGCCTTGAGAGGTCCCCGGACACGCACCCCGGGAAGCGCCAAGAGCAGAGCGCCGCGAAAGCCCAAGCCTCCTTACCCCTCCCACTCCGGCTCCCCCGCCCCTGCGGCCGCTCGGTTGCTATGGCTGCGGGGCCTGAAAGACGCGGCGCGCACGTCGCTGGCTGAGCGGGAGAAGCCCCGGGCTAGGCGAGCGCAGGCGGCTCCGCCCCCCTCCGGGAGCTCCCGGCTGCCCTGCTCCCGCCCTTATCGCAGCGGGACCTCCGGGCCACAGGGAGCCCGGAGGCCGGGAGCCATGGCCAGGGCCCCGCAGTCCCGGCGACGCCCCGCGGCGCCCGGGAGCGCCCTGCGCGCCTTGCTGCGCTGCAACCTGCCCCCAGGCGCCCAGCGCGTGGTGGTCTCCGCGGTGCTGGCGCTCCTGGTCCTCATCAACGTCGTACTGATATTCCTGCTTGCCTTCCGCTGACCGCCTGGGCAGGGCGCCGCGGGGAACCGCGTAGGGGTGAGTGGCGCCGGCGTTGGGCTCCTTCAGCAGCCGCGCGTCTTCCCTTTCAACCCTGTCCTTGGTGCCCTCCAAGGCTCCCAGCCCGCAGTGGCCGAGGTGCGGGGGCTGGCCCCGTCTTTCCCCCGTGAGTCCCGTATGGGACGCCACCAGGGGAGGCCTCCCCTGGCAGCCCCATGTGCCAAGGCCTGGTCTGTGTGCGCGCCCCGCTGGGGATGCGACCCTGCAGATGATTCAGGGGCGTAATAACACTTGTGCCATGGGTCTTTCCATCTGTCGTGTGTGTGTGTGTGTGTGTGTGTGTGTGTGTGCAGGCGTGTGTGCGTGTGTCTAAAATGGCGCACCTCTATGTGAAACTGAGAATGCGGATGCAGCTGTGGCCACGGCTGTGTATGGTTGTCCGGAAATTGTACATGTGATTGCCTTGTGAGTAGAACTGGACATGCATTTCTGTGTGGGGTGAAAAGTGTCTAGGAAGTGAGTGGGCTCCTCTTCACATGTCACCTGCACTTGCTTTTCCTATTTTAGATGTTAGTGGTCTCAGCCAACCTGCCCCACTTCAGGTAGAGCCCTTCCTGCATCCCCTCGAAGGTGGGCATTCTGAATACTCCCTATCCCTTGCTGTACCCAAAGAAGCTGAGCCACATTCTTTCCCAAACTGTCTGATTGCAATCCTCCATTAGCCTGCAAATGTGAGAGAGGAGGAGATGGGGCAGGGTGAGAAATTTGGTGGGTGGTCATCAGGGGGAGCTTTGAGGCAAAGCCTGGCTTCTTGAAGCCTGTCAGAATCTCTGGGGTACAGGAGTGGATCCTGCCCCCTATCCCTCCATGGGGACAGTTCCCCCAGCTGGCCTCCACATAAATATTCCATGTCTCAGAGCCAGCTTCTTCTCCCCACTGCCAGGCCAAGAAAGAGCCTGCAACCCTTGCTGCTCAGCCTGCTGGACTTGAATCTGGGCTTCCATGCAGCTGCACCTCAGACAGGGAGCATCAGGAAGGGCTTCTGCCCAGAAACTATGCAGTGTGGGCTCTGGTGGCCTCTGAGCTGTCCTGGAGTTAGAACGCATCTCTGACCACTTGGAGCTACATTTTATCTTGGTGACATGGCATAAATGGTTAATGTCATTGCTCTAACTTGACAGAATGCCTCACATTTGTAGATCTAGAGGAGCTTTGTGGCCCAGGGACAGCACATTGTTACTTTGGGCATTGGTCAGGACCAAAGCAGTGAGATCAGGGGAATTACTCATGGCTGTGTGTCTGTCAAGTACCTCCTGTGCACAGCAAGGTACTGGGACAAGGAAGTGACAAAGGTGACTACCCCACCACCACCAAGGGCTTCTGGATGATTAGACAATGCAGGTGTAGGGGCTTGTCCATACAGGTTTCAGGAACCATTGTCTCTCTGGGAAGCCCTACCTCTTTGTCTCACACCTAGAGCCTTTCTCCTACAGCTATATAGGAAACCACCTGTGTAGGATCTGTACCTCTCTGCAAGGGCTGGCAGAGGAAAGCATCAGGAGGAAGCACTGGCCCATATAAAAGCGGCTTTTTCTCGGGGCTCATTTGAGAGAACTCAGGGTTAGGAAGAGACACCTGACCAGGTTAATATTAGTAGGGAACAACTTTGGCAGGGAAATGGTGGGAAGCTGGGCTGTGTGGAGTATGTCTGCATTATGTGTTCCCTGCCTGGGCTCCAGGAGTGAAAGGCAGCTTCCACACTGTCCTGGAGACCTGCATGTACACCTGGTGTAAACTGAGGATGGACAGCATTCACCTGCAGTTTTCTCAGGAGATCAAAGTGGAGCATCCCATTAAGCAACTGTATAAATGTGTTTTGGCAGGTGCATGTCGGGGTGTGTGCAGGAAGAGGGAGTCTCAGGACACTCACCTCTCAAGGATCAAAACTACCCAAATACCCTGTAGTCACACATTTCCTCCATTGTGATGCATACACTTCCCTGAGGTCATACACACCCTCTGTCCTTATACTTACCGCTCACCCTTGCCCACACACATCTTCTGTCCTGATGCATCTGCTCACCTGTGATCATTGTCCCTGAAAGAGGACATTCACCTGCAGACCACAT
>ML094957.1:1095-43847 GCA_003697995.1 Taxidea taxus jeffersonii | reverse complement strand
ATTTCCTCTTGTGATTGAGTTCTAGCTTCAGAGCATTGTGGTCTGAAAATATGCAGGGAATGATCCCAATCTTTTGATACCTGTTGAGACCTGATTTATGACCCAGGATGTGATCTATTCTGGAGAATGTTCCATGGGCACTAGAGAAGAACGTGTATTCTGTTGCTTTGGGGTAGAATGTTCTGAATATATCTGTGATGTCCATCTCGTCCAGTGTGTCATTTAAGACCTTTATTTCTCTGTTGATCTTTTGCTTGGATGATCTGTCCATTTCAGTGAGGGGTGTGTTAAAGTCTCCAACTATTATTGTATTCTTGTCAATGTGTTTCTTTGATTTTGTTATTAATTGGTTTATATAGTTGGCTGCTCCCATGTTAGGGGCATAGATATTTAAAATTGTTAGATCTTCTTGTTGGACAGACCCTTTGAGTATGATGAAGTGTCCTTCCTCATCTCTTATTATAGTCTTTGGCTTAAAATCTAATTGATCTGATATAAGGATTGCCACCCCAGCTTTCTTCTGATGTCCATTAGCATGGTAAATTGTTTTCCAACCCCTCACTTTCAATCTGGAGGTGTCTTCAGGTCCAAAATGAGTTTCTTGTAGACAGCATATTGATGGGTTTTGTTTTTTTATCCATTCTGAAACCCTGTGTCTTTTGATTGGGGCATTTAGCCCATTTACATTCAGGGTAACTATTGAGAGATATGAATTTAGTGCCATTGTATTGCCTGTATGGTGATTGTTACTGTATAATGTCTCTGTTCCTTTCTGGTAATACTTTTAGGGTCTCTCTTTGCTTAGAGGACCCCTTTCAGTATTTCCTGTAGAGCTGGTTTGGTGTTTACAAACTCTTTCAGTTTTTGTTTGTCCTGGAAGCTTTTTATCTCTCCTTCTATTTTCAATGATAACCTAGCTGGATAAAGTATTCTTGGCTGCATGTTTTTCTCGTTTAGTGCTCTGAATATATCATGCCAGTTCTTTCTGGCCTGCCAGGTCTCTGTGGATAAGTCTGCTGCCAATCTAATATTTTTATCATTGTATGTTACAGACTTCTTGTCCCGTGCTGCTTTCAGGATTTTCTCTTTGTCGCTAAGACTTGTAAATTTTACTATTAGATGGCGGGGTGTGGGCCAATTCCTATTGATTTTGAGGGGTGTTCTCTGTACCTCCTGGATTTTGATGCTTGTTCCCCTTGCTATATTAGGGAAATTCTCTACAATAATCCTCTCCAGTATACCTTCTGCTCCTCTTTCTCTTTCTTCTTCTTCTGGAATCCCAATTATTCTAATGTTGTTTCGTCTTATGGCATCACTTATCTCTCGAATTCTCCCCTCGTGGTCCAGTAGTTGTTTGTCTCTCTTTTGCTCAGCTTCTTTATTCTCTGTCATTTGGTCTTCTATATCACTAATTCTGTCTTCTGCCTCATTTATCCTAGCAGTAAGAGCCTCCATTTTTGATTGCACCTCAATAATAGCTTTTTTTATTTCAACTTGATTAGACTTTAGTTCTTTTATTTCTCCAGAAAGGGCTTTTATTTCTCCTGACAGGGTTTCTCTAATATCTTCCATGCCTTTTTCGAGCCCGGCTAGAACCTTGAGAATCATCATCCTGAATTCCATATCTGACATATTACCAATATCTGTATTGATTAGGTCCCTAGCCTTCAGTCCTGTCTCCTGCTCTTTTTTTTGTGGTGAGAGTTTCTGCCTTGTCATTTTGTCCAGATAAGAATCCACTGTTCTCCTTGTTAAGTGGACTTGGCCTTGGCTGTATTTCTTTGATCTTCTGGGGGAGGGGCCTGTTGTAGTGATTCTCAAGTGTCTTTGCCCCAGGCGGAATTGCACCGCCCTTACCAGGGGCCGGGCTAAGTAATCCTCTCAGGTTCGCTTTCGGGAGCTTTTGTTCCCTGAACGCTTTCCGTAGAGTTCCGGAGGATGGGAATGACAATGGTGGCCTCCCAATCTCCGGTTCAGAGGAGCCGAGAGCTAGGGGCCCCAGTCTTCAGTGCGCCTTCATAGAAAAGCGTTTAATCCCTCCAGTCTCCGAAGCCCCGGTTTGCGCCCGGAGACCGCGCGCGCCCGGAGACCGGGCTCAGAGAAAATCGTGCGTAAGCAGTCCCGTCTCACTGGCTTCTGGGAGCACTCCGAGCTCACCCAGTCTGTGACCCAGTCTCTGTCTCTGGCCGAGTCCCACCTGGAGTCTCCGAACCCCGTAGATCCCTGAGCTCTCCCGGGTCGTAGTCTCCCCGGATCTTGTGGGGACCCCTTGCACAGAGCACCGGCCCGTGCCACAGAGCACCGGTCCGTGTCACGGACCACTAGGAAACCTCGGCTCTGTCTCCACAGCCGGCTTCCCCGCTCTAATACCTGTGAGCTCTGCGACACTCAGACACCCCCGATCCTTCTGTGACCCCGCGGGACCTGAGTCCACGTTGTCCCCGTGAGGTCTTCACCCCAGTTTAGCCTCTGGAGCGATGTCCCTCCGTGGAGCAGACTTTTAAAAGTCCTGATTTTGTGCTCCACCGCTTGCCAGGAGCCGGCTCCTCCCCCTGGGGTCTATCTTCCCATCGCGTTGGATTCACTTCTCCGCTGGTCCTACCTTTTAGAAAGTGGTCGATTTTCTGTTTCTAGAATTGTTGTTTTTCTTCTCTTTGATCTCCTATTGGATTCATAGGTGTTCGGAATGGTTTGATAGGCTATCTAGCTGATCTCCTGCTGCCTGATGTCATCTCAGGCTGCTACTTCTCCGCCATCTTGTTCCCGGAATGGCCAGAAATGAACTCTTAACTCTATGGTCAACTAATCTTCAACAAGGCAAGAAAGAGTGTCCAATGGAATAAAAGATAGTATTTTCAGCAGATAGTGTTGGGAAAATTGGACAGCCGCATGCAGAAGAATGAAACTGGACCATTTCCTTACACCACACACAAAAATAAACTTAAAATGGATGAAGGACTTCAATGGGAGAAAGGGATCCATCAAAATTTTTGAGGACAACACAGGTAACAACCTTTTCCGCCTCAGCCACAGCAACTTCTTCCCAGAAACATCAGCAAAGGCAAGGGAAGCAAAGGCAAAAATGAACTATTGGGACTTCATCAAGATGAAAAGCTTTTGCATAGCAAAGGAAACAGCAGAAGAGGCAACTCACGGAATATGAGAAAACATTTGCAAATGACACTACAGACAAAGGGAGAATATTCAAGACGTATAAAGAGCTCCTCAAACTCAACACATACAAAACAGATAATCATATCAAAAATGGGCAGAACAGACACTTCTCCAATGAAGCTGTAGAAATGACTAACAGACACATGAAAAAATCTTTATCATCATTAGCCATCAGGGAAATTCACATCAAAACCACACTGAGATACCACCTTATAACAGTTAGAATGGCAAAGATTAACAAGGCAGGAAACAACAAATGTTGGAGAGGATGTGGAGAAAGCAGAACCCTCTTACACTGTTGGTGGGAATGCAAGTTGGTGCAGCCACTTTGGAAAACAGTGTGGAGATTCTTCAAAAAAATTAAAATAGAGCTACCCTATGATCTTGCAATTGCACTATTGATTATTTACACCAAAAATACAGATGTAGTGAAATGAAGAGCCATCTGTACCCCAATGTTCATAGCAGAAATGGCCACAATCAACTAACTATGGAAAGAGCCAGGATGCCCTTCAACAGATGAATGGATAAAGGAAATATGGTACATATAGATAATGGAATATTACGCAGTCATCAGAGAGAATGAATACACAACAGTTGTATCAACATGGATAGGACTGAAGGAGATTATGCTGAGTGAAATAAGTGAAGCAGAGAAAGTCAATTATCATAAGGCTTCACTTACTTGTGGAGCATAAGGAATAAAATGGAGGATATAAAGAGAAAGAAAGGAAAAGTGAACTGGGGGAAATCGGAGGGGGAGATGAAGCATGAGAGGCTGTGGACTCTGAGAAACAAACTGAGCATTTTGGAAGGGAGGTGGGTGGGGGGATGGGTTAACCTGGTGGTGGGTATTAAGAAGAGCATATATTGCATGGAGCACTGGGTGTGGTGTATAAACAGTGAATCTTGGAACACTGAAAAAATAAAATAAAATTACATGAAAATAGAATGGTGTGATCCATTCAGTGTCCTAAATGGGAAAAATATAGAGAGAAGATTTGTGCATCTAGTCAGGCCATCATTCAGAACATAAGGGAGATCAAGAGTTTCCAGGACAAACAAGAACAAAATGAATTTGTGAACACAAAACCAACTCCCCATGAAAATTGAAAGGGGATCCTCTGAGTGGAGAGAGATGTCAAAAGACACAAAACAAAAAGGGCCAGATACAATCTATAGAAACAGTGATATTACAAGTAATATAGTGGCACTAACTTCATATCTTTCTCTAATTGTTCTGAATGAAAATGGATGAAATGCTTCTGTCAAAAGACACAGGGTAGCAGAATGAATAAAAGCAAAACTCTCAATTTGCTCCCTAGAGGAGACTCATTTTAGACCCAAAGACACCTCTACTTTGAACAGGAGGAGTGGAGAATAATTTATCATGGTAGTGGACATCAAAAGAAAGTTGGAGTAGACAACTTTTGCTTCTATGACAAATGCTAGATTGTAAACCCAAGAGTGTAATAAGAGATACAGAAGGACACTATATCATTATAAAGGTTTTCTTGCAACAAGAAGGTCTAATGATTGTAAATATTGATGCCCCTAATATGGGTGTAGCCAAATATATTACCTAATTAATAGCAACATTAAAGAAACACTTTGATAATAATATAGTAATAACAGGGGACTTTAACACCCCAATCACAGCAAGGGACAGATCACCAAGGAAATAAGGACTTTAAATGACACAATGGACAAGATGGACTTAACAGATATGTTCAGAGCATTTCATCCTAAAACAACAGGGTACAAATTCTTCTCGTATGCACATTGAACATTCTCCAGAATAGATCACAGGCTGGGTCACAAATCAGAACTCAACTGATACCAAAAGATTGAGATTATAACATGCATATTTTCAGACCACAATGCTTAAAAACTTGAAGCAAACCACAATGAAACATTCACAAGGAGCACAATTACATGAGGTTTAATAAACATCCTACTAATGAATAAGGGTTAAGGAGGAAATTAAAGAAGAATATTAAAAATATTTGGTAACAAATGAAAAGGAAAACACAACAGTCCAAAAGCTTTGGACTGCAGCAAAATCAGTCATAGGAGGCAAGTATAAGGCAGTACAGGTCTTCCTTAAGAAAAAAAGAAAAGCCTGAAATACAAAACAAAACTTAATGGAGCCAGAAAAACTACAGCAATGAAAGCCAAAATCCAGCAAGGAAAGAGAATGAATAAAGATTAATACAGATCAATGATACAGAAATTGCAAAAAAGAAAAAAAAAAAGAAAACCAGTAAGACAGACCAAAGAAACCAAGAGCTGGCACTTTGGCAGAATTAATAAGATTAAGAAATCTCTAGTCAGACTTAGGAAAAAGAAAGAATGAAATCAATATCATGAATGAAAGGGCAAAGATCACAACAACACAGAAATACAATTATAAGAGAATATTATATGCAATTCTATCTCAACAAATTGGGCAATCTAGAAGAGATGGACAAACTCTTACAGCCATAGACATTACCAAAACTGAATCAGGAAGAAATAGCAAACATGAATGGGCCCATAACCAGCAAGGAAATTGAAGCAGTCATCAAAAATCTCTCAGCAAACAAGATCCCAAGGCAAGATGGCTTCCCAGGGGAATTCTATCCAACATTTAAAAAAGAATTAATCTTTATTCTTCTGAACATGTTCCAAATAGTAGAAATGGATTGAAAACTTCTGAAATCATTCTATGAGGTCAGCACTACTTGACCATCAAACCAGACAAAGGCCCCACCAAAAA
Source organism: Taxidea taxus jeffersonii (assembly GCA_003697995.1). Classification (NCBI taxonomy): domain Eukaryota; kingdom Metazoa; phylum Chordata; class Mammalia; order Carnivora; family Mustelidae; genus Taxidea; species Taxidea taxus. The sequence continues at coordinate 37,915 of ML094957.1, read as the reverse complement.
GAAGAATTATAGGCCAATATCCTGATGAATATAGTTATAAACATTTTTACCTAGATACTAGCCAATAGGATCCAATAGTAAATTAAGAGGATTATTCAGCATGACCAAGTAGGATTAATTCTTGGGCTGCAGGAATGGTTCAACAACTGCAAATCTGTCAATATGATAACCACATTAATATAAGAAAGGACAAGAACAATATGGTACTCTCAATGGATGCAGAAGAAACATATGACAAAATACAGCATCCTTTTCTTGAAAAGATCCCTCCACCATGTAAAGATAGAAGGAACATACTTCCATATCCTAAAAGCCACGTATGAAAGGACAAGAGTGATTATCATTCTCAAGTGGAAAAAAAATTAAAGCTTTTCCTTTCAGGTCAGGAACATGACAGGGATGTCCACTCTCACCATTGTTGTTCAACATTGTACAGGAATTCCTGGCCTTAGCAGACAACAAGAAATAAAAGGCATGCAAAATGGCACAAAAGAAACTAAACTTTCCCTCTTCACAGATGACACAATACTGTGTGTAGAAAAGTCAAAAGACTCCACCAGAAGTTGTTAGTCCTCACAGAGGAATTCAACAAAGTCACAGCATATAAAACCAATGCACAGACGTCAGTTGCATTTCTATACACTAACAATGCAACAGCAAAAGAGATATCAAGAATTGATCCCTTTTACAAGTATCCCCAAAAGGACAAGATACCAAGGCATAAACCTGCCCAAAGAGTTCAAGGGATGTAATTCCGAAAACTATAGAACACCCATGAAAGATATTGAGGAAAACACAGAGAGATGGAAAATGGTGCCATGGCTCATGCACTGGAAGAACATATATTACTAAAAGAGCTATATGATCCAAAGAACTCTAGACATTAATGCAATACCTAACAAAATACCATCAGCAGTTTTCACAGAGCTGGAAGAAACAATCATAAATTTGTCTGGAACCCAAAGACCCAATATACCCAGGGGAATATGAAAAATGAACAAAGAAACAAACTGGTGCCATCACAATTCCAGACTTTAAGGTGTATTGCAATGCTGTGATCATCAAGGCAGTACAGTACTCACACAAAACCATACAAATAGATCCCCGGGATAGAACAGATAAAACACCAGCGGACCCTCATTTCTTTGATGCACTAATGTTTAAGAAAGAACATTATGAGCAATAAAGAAATATCAAATGGAAAAAAGACAGTCTCTTCAATAAGTCGTGTTGGGAAAATTAGACAGCAATGCGCAGAAGAATGTGGACTCTGAGGAACTAATGGAGAGTTTTGGAGGGGAGGGAGGTGGGAGGTTGGGTGAGCCTGGTGATGGGTATTGTGAAGGGCACGTATTGCATGGAGCACCGGGTGTGGTGCATAAACAATGAATTCTGGGACACTGAAATTTAAAAAAATTAAAAAAAGAATGAAACTCGACTATTCACATATACCATATGCAAAGATGAACTCAAAATGCATAAAAGACCTCAATGTGAGTACAGAATCCATCAAAATCCTAGAGAACATGGGCAACAAGCACTTTGAGCTCACTTACAAAAACTTCTTGTAAGACATGTCTCCAAAGGCAAGGGAAACTAAAACTAAAAGCATAATCAAACTATTGGATTTCATCAGGAAAAAAAGGTTTGCATAGCAAAGGAAATAATGAACATAGCTAAAAGACAATCCATAGAATGGGAGAAGGTATTTGCAAATGCAGTGCTGAGCAGGTTTGAAGGACTCACAGCCTGAGACTAAGGGCAGGCTCAGTTTTTAAGTGTTCTGTGCTTGGGGGAAAGAAGGATCCACATCAAAGGCTTTGTGGTGAGCCCACTGTAGAACTGCCTTCTTAGGCAAGAGCTTTTTTATTTTTTTTTGGTTTTGAGGTCAAAGGGCCCATGGTGAGCTCTCTGTACATGTGCATCCTTGTCCTAGGAGAAGGCTTTGCTCATCCCGATGACCAAGGGCAGGCAGTAAGCCTGTTGTCCACGTGCCTGCTTGGCCTAGGGAAGAGCTCTGTTGATGGTCTGCAGATTGAGGGCACATGGAAAGCCTGCTGCTCTGATGTCTGGCTTAGCACAGAAATGAAATGTTGGTCTCCATGTCCAAGGACACATACTGAGTCTGGTGTCAAGGTACCTGATTGCAAAGAGTTGATCTGTTGCTCTCCAGGTCAAAGAGCACATAGTGAGCCTTTTGTCAAGGTTCCTGCATGGTCTAGCAGAAAGCAGAATTATTGGTCTCCAGGTGAGCTTAATGTCCAAGTGACTCTTTTCACACTGTTTAGCTGGGATGCAGGACTAACGGTATCTTGGCACATGGCAAGCCCAGTGTTCTCTGGTCACACTTCTGTTATGATTCTTTGTGCTGGCCCATTTGTGGTATATGGTCCCATGTTATTTCCAGGGTCCATGTAACCAATCAGCCCATTGTCAAATGGGTTCCAAGGGCTTCTGGACTGAGGGCTCCTAATAGCTGCTCTGTGCTGGGAAATGAATTTCTCTGTGTTCTACTGTGTTCATGGGTTTGTGGTGTGTCTCCTTCAGGTCACCCAGGTGTCTGGGGGATTAGTTTGTCCACTGCTGAGCTGGATCAGGCAGCTTGTGGTCTGAAGTTCTATGTTCCAAGGACTCCCACTGTGTCCAGTGATGGGGTGATTCTTTCTCCCAGTACTTACTTGATTCCTAAAATTCCCTCTCTTACAGGTGTTCAGATGCCTTATACACATTGGGCCCATCTGGTTCTGCTGGATGTTCAGAGCATTCTTTTGCCCTTGGCTGAGTAGGGTTGGAGGGCTCAACACTACTAGGGTGCCCAGTCACTCAAGATAAGGACTCTGCCTTCCTGTGCTGAGACCAGCTGTGACCCCCAGCATTGTTGGACCCAGCTGACTGAGAATCCAAGTACTCTGATTACCAGTGTCCCACTCTCATGTGCCAAATGGGAATGGGTCACTGGGCACCTGGCCCATCCTCACAGTGGGAAATGTGTCCAAGAGTCACTGGGTACAGGTTCGAGGACTTTTAGGACTGCAGCAAGGCGCAAAAATAGGTGCACAGATGAGGATGGAGTCCAGAGTGTTCGTGAGAGTTCCAGTGCAGGAGTGGGTATGTATTTCCATGGGGAGTGGATGAGAACAGGACAGAGACCTTGAGGAATAGCAGGAAGAGCTGTGGTTGAAGCCCCATCTCTATCCTACACAAAAGTGTAGCCTTGGCTGTTGCCAAGTTTTAATAACAGCCCTGGGCCATCACAATGCCTTCTTGTGATGTCACAAAAATGCCCTGGCCAATCACCAGGGCGCTGTCAGGGTGGTCTCCTTTGGGTGGTTAATCATCATGCATTTTGGCTAGCTAATGACCCATGGCATTCTCAGTAACCCTCCTTGACATCATTTCCTGGTTACCATGATTTAAAGAAAAACAGGTTAACTTCCCTTCAAGATGAAAAAAATATTTAGAATGAATTTATTGTGAGAGCCATGGTAAGACTGAAAGTCTCAACCAGCACAAAGTTATATGTGTCACTCAGAGCCACAATTCACTGAAACACTGACTCTGATATTAGCGAAGACATGAGCCATTAGATCCCATGAAAGTTCACACTTGTGGGGTAAGTTGGACAACATGGCATTAGAACATATGCTACTCTCAACTTATCCATCAGAGCTTAAATATTAATGTAGAAAATTGTAGGCATTATGTAGGTATATCGTCCCACAGTCAACATAAACTGGGAAAAGGATGATGCTGAGTCACAAGTCATTACCTGTTGCCACAATGACATTCTGCTCTCCTGGAAGGGGGAAACCGAAACAAGCCAGTTGCCAGGTTCACAGTCTTCGTGCTCAGCATTGAATCAGAAGGTTCTGGGGGAAAGAGTTATTTTTGTCTCCTCCCTCAAATACAACTACATACTTCTCAAATCATTCTGAAGATCTGTGAAATCAATCAGAGATGTGAGAATATAAATGTTGAAGTCTACAAGTAGACAAAGAGACTACTATTTTGAATAGAGGAGCTGTGGCATATTGAGGTGTATGTGATATAGCTGAGGATAGAGTGGAGAGGAGGTTACCTTAAAGTATTATAAGCAAACAGGGTGCAAAATCAGAACATTGAGAGGTTTGGATAAAGAAGATTTGTTCTCTGTACAAAATGGAATATTACTCAGCCACCACAAAAAACAATCTTGCCACTTGCAATGATGTGGATAGCACTAGATGGTATTATGCTAACTGAAATTCATCAGTCAGTGAAAGACAACTATCATGATTTCACTCCTATGTGGAATGTAACAAACAAAATTGATAAACATAGGGGAAGGAAAGAAAAATAAAATAAGAGGAATACAGAGGGAGAAAAAAAAATAAGAGGCTCCTAAGTAGAAACAAACTGAGGGTTCCTGAAAAGAAGGTGGCTAGGGACATGGGGTAACTGGGTGATGGGCTTCAGGGAGGGCACTTGATGGAATAAGCACTGGGTATTCTATGCAATTGGTCTATCATTACCTTCTACTCCTAAAACTACAAAGAAAAAAGGAATGTGTTTAGGAACTTTCAGATTTGTTCCCCACTGGCACAAAGGAAGCTGGCACTAATTATTTGTTGGAGAAGTGAGCTGCCAGATGGAACTTTCTCCTCACTGAGCAGGTACACAGGGTCTGGAGCTCAGAGAGTGGAGAATAAGAGCAGAGAGGTGCTCTCTGAAATCGGGGGAGAGATGGGCTTCCCCATGAGGAAAATGATGAGAAGAAGAGCATGTGGCCTAGGACTGAACACCAACCAAAAGGCCACACAGGAAAAAGCTGGAAAAGGAAGCTGAAACAGAAATCAGCACAGAAGGCAACTGAAGTCAAATTATCACAGATGCCAAAGGTCCCCAGAGACCATAATTACCTACTTCCGCAACACAAACTGAGTAATGCTAATTCCAGCTGGATTGCCTTTGGGTTTCAGGCTCTCTCAGAGAAACCCAATTCTGTGTTGTTTGTATTTCTGACTCTTTTATAAATTGAAGCATACTTGACAGATAATATTATGTTAGCTTCAGGTGGACATTATAGTGATTGCACAAGTTTTTATCTTAATCTATGCTGACCACAAATACAGCTACCATCTGTAGCTAAGATCTGTCACCAGAGACACTATTACAATACCATTGACCATATACTCTCTGCTGTGCCTTTCATCCCTATGGTTGATTGTGAACACAGCAACTTCAACCCTCCCAGGGGATGGTCACCGGCTTGAATGTTCCAGTCTTTTTCAGGGTTCTCAGGCACAGAGCAGTCTCTCTACCATCCTGACTCACCGTTTTAGTTGACTAGAGCTAAGAGTCCCTTCTGGGCTCTTAACCAGTTGATCTGCTCCTCTGTTTGGACACTCTATTGTATTAGGCGCCACAAACTTTCTGTGCTCATGGGATCCAGAGACCACTATAACCCATCCAGAAGCCTGCCCTACTTATCCCCTGTGCCCCATTCAGAAAGGGATGTCTCTCGCTGGAGCAGATTTCTAAGGGACTTTGTGCACCATCATTATGTCTCTTTCTGGTGGCCAGTTTATAGAGGCTCCCTCTTCCGTTTATCTTCTGATATTTCTCCACAGATTCATGATTCACCACGTCCTACCCTGCGAAAAGCAGTTGTTTCTGCTTGTAGTGTTTATAGATATATCCAGGTATATATATATATATATAATATACATTCAATTAGCCAAGGTATAGTCAATCATTGGTTTTTGATATATTGTTCAATGATTCATCAGTTCAGGATAACACCCAGTGCTCATCACATTGCATGGCTTTCCTTAATATCCACCACCCAAAGACCCCATGCCCCCACCCACCTCTCTTTCCACAATCCGCAGTTTGTTTCCTAGAGTCAAGAGCCTCATACAGTTTGTCTCCTCTTCTGAGTTGCAGATATTCTTTTTTACATCTCAGGCCAAATTTGTGTTCAGAATGGTTTCATAAAATCCACCTGAACTCAAAGGACCAAATAAAATGTGGTTCCCTAATCTTCCCCTATTTGTCTCCTCCCCTCTCATATTGAATTTGAACAGTTTCTCAAGGCCAGAAGCCGAGCCAAATACTTCCCATCAGACTTTACCTGAAATCCCAAAAGAGTTGGGTTAAATCTTTTTCTTCAGAAGGTCTCCATAATATCCTGAGGTTCTTGCACTTGCTGTTCCAGAAGGCCTTCTCACCTGAGAAGGCTGCAGGGATCCTGGGAAACAACAGGTCAGGCTGCTATTTCCAAGAGGCTGGAATGGCTCCATAAAGTCAACCTTATTCCTTCAAGCTGTCTGGTGAGATGAGAGTCTATGTACCTCTCTCTTAAATATGCTGTTCCAGACAAAGCCATGGTAAAAAGACAAATGTTCCCATTTGTGTTCTCTCACAAGGAGAATGTGTTCTTCATGAATCCAGGTAAAAAAGGAATATTCACTATGTATGAATTTTGAAACAAAGATTTCTCAATTCTTAACTTCAAGCCAAAACTAAGTAGTAAGCAACTGTGAACTCTGTGCTATCCCAACACTCTTTAGATCGGCAGATTTATGAATACATTTCATTATTCTAAGAAACATGTATTTCTTCATAGTATAATCTTTCAACAAAACATAAAACATGTTCACTCAGACACCCAAATTTCTCTTGAGTTTAATATAGTGAGGAAGCCAAAAGAAGGGAAACCTGGGCTCAGTAAATTGCTTTGTATTATTTGATATCATCTAGATATTCAGTGAATTTAATTGTACTCATCCTTTAACTTCACCAGAAATAAAGATTTGGGGAAACTGAAAGTATCTCTAGCATTTCTGGTGTGATGGCAGAGTGAATTGGAAACATAGGGGCTAGAGGTGAGTGAGGTCATGACCCGTGCTGAGGGCTGTGTTGGCCCTGGAGCAGAGTGGAGTTCCAGGGATGCAGCTGGGTGGAAATTCAATGCCCATTCTCCATCCAGTCACAGGGAATGATACACTCTGGAGGCTGAGGAAGGGCTTGCAAGCATTGCTGATGCAAGCCCAGGGCTTAGAAATGCTGTCCACCCCCCACCCCCCGCCTTGTGGGTGGGCTGGCCACTGTAGGAAATGAGGCCCACTCACACCAGACTCCACCACTGACCTGCACATGGCCTTGTGGACTGCCATGACCCACCCCTGTTCCTCTAGGTGCAGCCTGGAGACCTATGCGGAGATTCTCCTGCAAGAGGAAGTGTGTTTTCAGGTGAGCCCTCTGACACCTGCAGACCTGTAGGTCAGGTGGCAATAATATCCCAACCCTTGCCTTTTCCTCCCTGTTGAGGCCAGGCCCCACCAACAGCCTGCCTCCTTCCCTGCTGTTACATCTCAGGGGAAGGTGAATCTCTTCCCAGCTGATGTTATTTGCTGTTCAACCACAAAGGGAATTTAAGGTACTTTGCATATCAGGTGTATTTAGTGGAGACTTTCTGTGTGTTCTTGTGACAGATTCTGGGAATGCAACATCCCAGACCTGCCTGGCTGGCCTTGTGACCTTGGCCTGCCATATGTCCAGACAGTGTATTCTTCCCTCATCACTGTTAGCCTGCCTGTGAACAACTCAAACTGTGATGCAAAAAGGCCACTATCTGTGCCAATGTCAAAGAAGCTCTCCCTGAATCCTAGACAACTCACACGGAGTGTGATCTCAATGTAGTGTGTTCCATAAGACGATAACCTGGGGGTTTCATGGGAATCAGGGAGTTGGGTAATCAGGTGTCCTGGGCCCTTTTTTAGAGGGTTGTGCCCTGGTCATAAGATGACAGTTCAACGTGTCAGAATATGTAGTTGCTGCTGCAAAAAAATTGTACAATAATAACCATGTTTGTTTTGGAAAAGTAAATGGAAGCTGTGTGCACAAAATACTGCATTACAGACACAGAAGAAGAAAGTGGCAATGCCAAGAAATTCAGCTAATTCCCAGTAGCAGGCCACCCTCTCCCTCTGCCCACTGCACCTGCATGATAACCCCAGGTAAAGTGTTTGTTTCTCAAGATGCTGAGAGAAATTTACTTGGTTTTTCATTTAGTAATTTATTCTCCTTGTACTGATGTTGATGGTGCTGTATCTTCCATGGGGTCATGGCTGTCTCTTTATTTGGGGATGTATAGGTGGAAGAATGATGAGAGCTGAGGGACCAACCTGGCTGTGTGAATGTGAGCCTCTGTCTTCGGTTCTCAGTGTTGTGATATTCCTTCCTTCCAGAAACAGGGCTCAGTATGGGTCAGAGGTGGTGGTGGAACCCCACTATGTGAGCTAGCTACCCTGTCCAGCAAACTCTTCACCCACAGCTGGTTACAGCCATCTGACCTTAGGCTTACTGGAGCTTGAAAGGTCACAAGGTACCCAAGAAGATTCCTAAATGATTCTGTGGTTGAAGAAAGCTGAGATCAGATGTGGTGACAACTGGGGGAAATTTAGCTCATGTAAAACAGTCACTAGGGTAGTTAAAATAGCCACCTGTTCATTACAAATGGTGAGGAGACAATGAATATGCTTTCATACACACCTTATCCCAAGTTCCCGTTCTGCATATTGGGTTGTGTAGAAGGAACCACTAAGCTGGGATGTGAGGATATGACAGCCGCTGGCCTGTCCTGTCTAAAGACTGAGACTGTTCCAGCCTCATTCTATGTCTGCAGTGTCCTCACAGCCATCGTGGCAGGCAGAGCCTCTTCCCCAATGGCCTCCAAGTCCACCTGCAAACAAGCCAGAACCTGTGTCATGTATGTTGTGCATGGTTGTCATCTGATTCTGTGGAGCTCTGGGTAAAGTTACTCCTACATTGCACAAGGCCAGCCAGTCAGAGTTTCTGGGTGCCCGGCATGTGAATTATGGAGCAGACACTTCTGCCCCTGAACCACAGTGGCCTAAGTTAGCCAGTTATGCAGAGTAGTCCCCCATTGAAGACTACAGTGGCCGGGAATGCATAAGCTGGGGATGGTCACGGAACCCACATGTAGGACACAGTGACACCAGTGTCCACCTCATCCCCACCAGTCCTGCTGCCCTGCAGAACTTGGGCTGAAATGTGGATATGGGCAATGCATACTTCATGTGTGTGTGATGCGTCCAGGGTCTGAAAGGTGCCCAACATGTGTGGTATGTGTCTCTCAGTGCTGTGGCTTTAGTCCCAAACCCCCTTACCATGGTCCTGTGGTCCAAAGCCTCCATATGCTCCAAGTCTCATCTCTATTTGTTTTCAGTGCATGGTTTCCTCTGCAAAAAAGCAGCCCAATTCTGGGTCCAGGGTAGTACTCTCTCCTTCTCAGCAGGACAATACTTCAAGGCACTGGCACTTAGAAAGATTTGTGGTTCTGGGTGGGACTCTTGGATGAATAGTTACTGTTCAAATATTGCTTCATATTGCCAAGAACTAGATTGAGTTGGATTGTTTCTTTCCATGTGGCTTCCCTCAAGAGCAATGCATTCATTAGTGAAAAATGACTATGGACACTAAACAGATTGAGAGGATCAGTCCCTGTGCTCATGGAGATAACATTCTGAGAGAAAGAACACAGTGCAGTGAAGCAATGCCAATGACTCCTGGGACCAGTGTCTTAGCTTAGGGAATGGACATAGGTGAATGGGCAATGGACTTGTTTGTGAAGGGAGACCTTCTCTGAGTGGTTCCTGTGGGAAGTCTAAATGGCCAAGGCACATGGAGATGGGAAACAGAACTCCAGGGGAGATAGCTAGTGTAAGGAGGTGGCATGCTGGTCTGTGGAACTCTAGACGGTGGGGTAGAATGAGGAGTTTGTGTCCTGGAATCCACAGAGGTCTAAGCAGAATGAATGTGGGATTTATTGGCTTTCATTCAGTCTCCCACAGGGAGAACAGCTTACTGGGCAGAGAGGAGAAAAGCCAGGGATATGGGTGTGTGCTGGAAGGGAGTCCAGGAGGACATTTTGGTTTGGGCATGAGTGAGTAGGAGAGGGGGACCATTAATTGAAGGGGAATTGGGGTGACTGAATCTGGACTTGTGTAGCATTGTCCCACAGGGGTTTCTTCATTTGCATACTGGAAAGCAGAGGTCTACAGAGGCTTCTACAAGTTGCAGCACGGCTATGCTTCCTTGAGGCTCATTCTGTATGGTGACACTCTAAGAACTCTGTTTCTAGTGAGTCTACCTAGGGCATGGTTGTACTGGCACCTGGATCACACTTCTAGCTCACCACCCTACAATCTGATCCTCCCAGTGCCACCACACTAAGCAGCATGGCATGAACAAAGAGAACCTATCTTCCATTTTCCCAAATGGAATTGAAATGTCTGACTTTTGAGAATGTGGTTTAAGGACACCACTTCCACTTCAGGAAACCCACTCCTTAAAGGAAAGGATCAGGGTTAATTTGGCAACATGTTTTCCCAAAGCGATGTTTTTATTTACCTTGAATGAATGAACTCCCCTATCTGTGGGGCCAGACATGACTGACTGTAGAAAGAGGTGTTCTGGTAGAAACAGAGTTAGTCTGAAATGCCTGATCCATACTTTGGAGGGTTCAAGGACAGTCTCCTCATCCTCTCTAATTGGAGTGATCTGAAAACTCAACTTACTCCAATGGTTCTGTGTGATATGGGTTCCACTGCAAGAAGAGAGGCTGTCTTTAGCTAAACAGAGCAAGAGGATACCAGTCCAGGAAGTAAGTACCTGGGGCTTGAGCCCGGAGAAGACTGAACTAGGGCTGGGAATGGTCCTGGGACTATGCCTGAAGGGAGAACCTTCCATGAGACCCCTGGTCCTGTAATCAATGGTGAATGGTGTGATTCCCCTGGGAAGTACCAAGGTAGATGTGAGGCTGCCCACACCTGCCCCAGGCCAATGCAGAGAGGGGAGAGATGGGCATTTAGGTGAGATGACCACCAGACTCTATTCCTTTTATGAATCCACTGTGATGGTTTGGATGATGGTAAAGGTCATTCCCAGCTGGCCTTTGCAAAAATGGGTAGGGATGGGAATGTATGCCTAATGTTGCACAAGTCAGCACACCAATTCAGGGCTCACTCCTTCTATGTGGCCTGGGCTCTCTCAGTAGGATCTGGGGGGATGATATCTAGATTGAGGACACTAGTAAAAGGGGACACCTTAATTTTTTTTATTTTTTAAAAATATTATTTTCATTATGTTATGTTACTCAAGTTTTGAACAAGCCCAACATCAATACCATCCATCCCAGTAAGCCCATCCTTCCACCACCATAAACTAGACTTCTCAAATGACGTCAATACACAGAACACAATTTCCCTGAAAAATTCTCACTCCCAAGTAGACTTTTGATCTTTACAAAGTCCTCATGCATCCATTCACAGAAATAATTTCAACAAACAACATGTTTTTAACTTGCATGTATCCTCATCTCTGAAGGAAAGAAAGCCACAAAGATGTGACTTTCCTCACAGGTTCTGTGATAGCTTTCCAGCTGTTTCTGGCCTGACTTCACTTTGCTCCTTCTGGTTTGGGCACATAAGAGGGGCTGCCATTGCTGATCAGACACTTGTAGACCCACCACATACTCACACACCAGATTAAAGAAAATCCAGAGTTTCATTACATAATACCCCAAATATTCAGGATGTATAACTAAGAACATTCACCATGCTAAAGTCCAGAAAATTGTCATCTTGAACATGCTACACAATCCAAAGATTAAATCCAAACATGAACTATGTTGGGATACCCAATGGATTTGAAAAGAACCATCATAAAAATTCTTCATCAAGTAATTTCAATTGTGCTTGAAACAAATTAAAGTACATCACAGGACAGAAGCACAGATTAAAAAAAAAGAACTTAAAAAGCATTTATAACTGAAAAATATAATAATCATAATTATTACTACACAGTAAGTGGGCTCAATAGGACAATGAGGGTGACAGAGGGAGAGTCAGTAAACTGAAGGCAGAACAACAGAAATACTGCATCTGAACAATGGAGAGAAAATAGACTAAAAAAAAAGAAATAAAAAGAAAAAGAAAAAGAAAAGGAAGAAAATAGACTTAAAAAAAGGATAGAGTAGAAAAAAGAATGGAAAGAAAAATAAAAAAGAATGAACCCCAGTAGTGTAGTGTTAGGACTCTCATACTGGGGTAGGCATGCTTATGAGAGGAAACACCAGAGAGTTTGCACTCTCCATGCACACGAACAAAGAAAGGTTATTTGAGCACACAACCAGAAGTTGGCCATTGACAAACCTCCAGGAAGATGAGTTTCCCCAGCACCCAACCACACCTGTGTCTTATGTTGGACTACACTACAGAAATGTGAGAAAATACATTACAGAAATAAATTAGCCATTGTCTAAAGTTAGAGTCTGGTGCATTTTTATACTAGACAACAAAGCAGGATTCATAAGTTATATCACTGGATTTTATCAAGATTAAAACCTTTTGTTTTAGTCAAGTTCCTGATATGAGCATGAAAAGACAAGCATAGACTAGATGAGCATATTTTCTTTTTTAAAATTATTTTTATTAACATACAGTGTATTATTAGCCACAGGGTTACAGGTCTGTGAATCATCAGGCTTAGACATTTCACAGCACTTAACATAGCACATACCCTCCCCAATGTCCATAACCCAACCACCCTCTCCCCACCCCCCATCCCCCAGCAACCCTCAATTTGTTTTGTGAGATTGAGTCTCATAGTTTGTTTCCCTCCTGATCCTATCTTCTTTCATTTTTTCCTACTCTACACTCCAAACTGCCTGCCCTGCCTCTCAAATTCCTCATATCAGAAAGATCATATGATAATTGTATTTCTCTGATTGAGTTATTTTCACTCAGCTTAATACCATCTAGTTCCATACACATTGTTACAAATGACAAGATTTCATTTCTTTTGATGGCTGCATAATATTCCATTGCAAATGTATACCACTTCTTTATCCGTTCATCTGTTGATGGACATCTAGGTTCTTTCCATAGTTTGGCTATTCTGGACATTGCAGCTATAAACATTTGGGTGCATGTGCCCTTTTGGATCACTACATTTGTATCTATCTTTAGGGTAAATACTCAGTAGTGCAATCGCTGAGTGGTAGGGTAGCTCTATTTTCAACTTTTTGAGGAACTTCCATACTGTTTTTCATAGTGGCTGCACCCAGCTTGCATTCCCACCAACTGTGTAGGAGGGTTCTCCTTTCTCCGCATCTTTGCCAACACCTGTCATTTCCTGACTTGTTAATTTTAGCCATTCTGACTGGTGTGAGGTGGTAGCTCATTGTGGTTTTGATTTGCATTTCCCTGATGCCGAGTGATGGTGAGCACTTTTTCATATATCTGTTGGCTATCTGGATGTCTTCTTTGCAGAAATGTCTGTTCATGTCTCCTGCCCATTTCTTGATTGGATTATTTGTTCTTTGGGTGTTGAGTTTGCTAATTTCTTTATAGATTTTGGATACTAGCCCTTTACCTGATATTTCATTTGCAAATATTTTATCCCATTCTGTCGGTTGTCTTTTGGTTCAGTTGACTGTTTCCTTTGCTGTGCAAAAGCTTTTGATCTTGATGAAGTCCCAATAGTTCATTTTTGCCTTTGCTTCCTTTGCCTTTGGTGATGTTTCAAGGAAGAAGTTGCTGCAGCTGAGGTCAAAGAGGTTGCTGCCTGTGTTCTCCCTAAGGATTTTAATGGATTCCTGCCTCACATTCTTTCAATTTTTATTTATCCTGGAAGCTTTTTATCTCTCCTTCTCTTTTCAATGATAGCCTAGCTGGATATAGTATTCTTGGCTGCATATTTTTCTCATTTAGTGCTCTGAATATATCATGTCAGTCCTTTCTGGCCTGCCAGGTCTCTGTGGATAAGTCTGCTGCCAATCTAATATTTCTACCATTGTATGTTACAGACCTCTTGTCCTGAGCTGCTTTCAGGATTTTCTTTATCACTAAGACTTGTAAGTTTTACTATTAGATGATGGGGCGTGGGCCTATCTTTATTATTTTGAGGGGGATTCTCTGTGCCTCCTGGATTTTGATGCTTGTTCCCTTTGCCATATTAGGTAAATTCTCTATTATAATTTGCTCCAATATACCTTCTTCCTCCTCTCTCTTTCTTCTTCTTCTGGGATCCCAATTAATCTGATACTCTTTCATCATATGGTATCATTTATCTTTTGACTTCTCCCCTCATGATCCTGTAGTTGTTTGTCTCCCTTTTGCTCAGCTTCTTTATTCTGTCATTTGGTCTTCTATATCACTAATTCTTTCTTCTGCCTCATTTATCCTAGCAGTAAGAGCCTCCATTTTTGATTGCACCTCATTAATAGCTTTTTTTAATTTCAACTTGATTAGACTTTAGTTCTTTTATTTCTCCAGAAAGGGCTTTTATTTCTCTGGACAGGGTTTCTCTAATATCTTCCATGCCTTTTTTGAGCCCGGCTAGAACCTTGAGAATCGTCGTCCTGAATTCCATATCTGACACATTACCAATGTCTGTATTGATTAGGTCCCTAGCCTTCGGTCCTGTCTCCTGTTCTTTTTTTTGTGGTGAGTTTTTCTGCCTTGTCATTTTGTCCAGATAAGAATCCACTGTTCTCCTTGTTAAGTGAACTTGGTCTTGGCTGGATTTCTTGTTGATCTTCTGGGGGAGGGGCCTGTTGTAGTGATTCTCAAGTGTCTCTGCCCCAGGCAGAATTGCACCGCCCTTACCAGGGGCCGGGCTAAGTAATCCTCTCAGGTTCGTTTTTGGGAGCTTTTGTTCCCTGAACGCTTTCCGTAGAGTTGCGGAGGATGGGAATGAAAATGGCGGCCTCCCAATCTCCGGCTCGGAGGAGCCGAGAGCTCGGGGCCCCAGTCTTCAGTGCGCCTTCAGAGAAAAGCATTTAATCACTCCCGTCTCCCCAGCCTCCGGCCGTGCCTGGGGAAAATCATGCGTAATTAGTCCCATCTCACTGGCTTCTGGGAGCGCTCCGAGTCCACCCAGCCTGTGACCAAGCCTCTCTGTCTCTGGCAGAGTCCCACCTGGAGTCTCCAAACCCCGTAGATGCCTGAGCTCTCCTGGGTCGGAGTCTCCCTGGATCTTGTGGGGACCCCTCGCACAGAGCACTGGCCCATGTCACAGAGCACCGGCCCATGTCACAGACTACGGCTCTAGGAAACCTCAGCTCTGTCTCCGCAGCTGGCCTCCCCGCTCTAATACCTGTGAGCTCTGTGACACTCAGACACCCCTGATCCTTCTGTGACCCCGCAGGACCTGAGTCTACGCTGTCCCCGTGAGGTCTTCACCCCAGTTTAGCCTCTGAAGCGATGTCCCTTTGTGGAGGAGTCTTTTAAAAGTCCTGATTTTGTGCTCTGCTGCTTGCCGGGAGCCGGCCCCTCCCCCTGGGGTCTATCTTCCCGTCGCGTTGGATTCACTTCTCCGCTGGTCCTACCTTTCAGAAAGTGGTCGATTTTCTGTTTCTAGAATTGTTGTTTTTTTTCTCTTTGATCTCCTGTTGGATTCGTAGGTGTTCGGAATGGCTTGATAGGCTATCTAGCTGATCTCCTGCTGGCTGATGTCCTCTCAGCCTGCTATTTCTCCGCCATCTTGACTCCTCCCCAGTGTGGAGATTCTTAAGGAATTAAAAATAGAGCTACACTATGACCCTGCAATTGCACTACTGTGTATTTACCCCAAAGATACAGATGTGGGAGAAGAAGAACCATATGTACCCCAATGTTCATAGCAGCAATGACCACAGTCACCAAACTGTGGAAGGAGCCAAGATGCCCTTCAACAGACAAATAGATAAAGAAGATGTGGTTCATGAATGCAATTACTCAGCCATTGGAAAGGATGAATACACAACATTTGCATCAACGTAGATGGAACTTTAGGAGATTATGCTAAGTGAAATAAGTCAAACAGAGAAAAACCATTATCATACGGTTTCAGTTACTTGTGGAGCATAAGGAATAACATGGAGGACATTGGGAGAAGGAGAGGAGAATAGAGTTGGGCGAAATCGGAGCGGGGAGATGGACCATGAGAGACTTTGGATTCTGAGAAACAAACTGAGGGTTTTGAAGAGGAGGAAGGTGGGGGTTGGGTAAGCTTGGTGGTGGGTATTAAGGAGGGCACGTATTTCATGGAACACTGCGTGTGATGCATAAATAATGAATCTAGTCACTGAAAAAAATAAAGTTTAAATAACAGGTAAAAAAATTGCAGAAAAAAATAATGTGCACATTTTTTTTGCATTTCTGTACACTACTAATGAACCAGCAGAGAGAAAAATTAAGAAAAAAATGTTATTTGCAATTATACCAAAAATAATAGTACACCTAAAAATAAACCTTACCAAAGAAGTGAAAAACTTTATTATGAAAACTACAAAACATGGATAAAAGAAATTGAAGATGACACAAAGTAATGGAAGAATATTCCATGCTCATGGATTAGAAGAACAAGTATTTTGAACATGTCTTTACTACCCAAAGCAATTCACACTTTTAATGCAATCCCTAGCAAAATATCAATAGTACTTTTCACAGAGCTAGAACAAACAATCTGAAAATTTGAATGGAACCACACAACAGCCCTAATAGCCAATGCAATCTTGAAAAAGAAAAACAAAATGGGAAGCATCACAAAAACAGGCTTCAAGTTATATTACAAAGATGTAGTAATCAACATTGTAGTAATCAACATTTATGACACTGTGGTGCTGTCATAAAAATAGACATATAGATCAATGAAACATAACAGAAAACCCAGAAATAGACTCACAATTATATTAAAGAAGAAGCATTGTGTGTGTGTGTATTTGTGTGTGTAATTTATGTATATGAATATTATTCAGCCATCAGAAAGAATGAAATCTTGACATTTGCAGTGACACGGATGCAACTAGAAGGTATTATGCTAAGGGAAGTCAGTCCGTCAGTCAGAGAAAGACAAGTACCATATGATTTCATTCACATGTGGCATTTAAGAAAAAAAAAAAAGATGAACATGGGGGAAGGGAAGGAAAAATAAAATAAGATGAAAATTTGAGAGGGTATCAAAACAGAAGAGATATTGAATTCTCAGAAACAAACTGAGGATTTTTGTTTGGGGCAGGGGACAATTAGGCGATGGGTATTAAGGAGGGCATTTGTTGTATTGAGCACTGGGTGTTCTATGCAACTGGATGTGAATCATTCAAAAGCTCTGATATAAATAAAACCGTATTTGTCTGTAATTTGTCATCACTGAAAGAACATGATGTGGATTTTGGAAACATGACAATTTACCTGCAGGTGAACATTTGGTAAATTGACACCTTCAACAAATTGGAAAGCTGATAATATGCTTAATGAATGTGAAGTAAGTCTCTACTCAAAGTCAGAAGCTTAGTAAGAAAGGATAGGATTCTGAGATATAGGAGGGAAAAGCCTGGATCAATGCACCTGAGAAACATAGACTCAGAGCTCACCTAGTCCTCTGAATATCCAGAAATGTGTCTCAAACCCCTTGTCCTAGAATATCTGCCATCACTCAACTGAATAGTGTACCTGATAATTCTTACATGACTCAAATCTTTCTTTTTTTCCCTCTGGTTAATAAACCCATAACTGGGCAAAAATATTAGTATGACTCTTTGAGAAAGTGGTGGGTCTATCAAGTAAGTAAAAGGTGATTCTCTGAATAAGCTGTAGGAGCTTGTACGGGCAGGAATAAGGAGAATATAATAAGGTGTGGATCCTGAGAGTGCTGCACCAGGGTAGGAGAACACTGGAAACTAGATATTGGAAACTTTGTTGATGTGCCATATACCATCTCTCAGGATTTAAACTCTACAAAAGCTGAAATCCAATATGATACTAGGATGGCTTCTGGAAGCATAAGAAAAAATAGTCTACACTAAATGAGCCAGAGATGGCAGAATTTCTATGACTGAGTGGGAAAAGGAATCAAAGACTTAGGGAAGTTGGCATGCTTAAACAAATTTATTTCATTCTGAGAACTGAGTATCCATCTTTGATTACATTTCTTGGGTATTCTAGAGGACTCTGTTTATTAAGTGCTGTTGAGGAAGGCTTTGAAATCATTGACAGAGTCAGGGTGGTAGCTTCCTTCTATACAATGGAGCTTAACTAACAGAAATTCTTATATAATTAGACTCCCCAGTATCAATATGGACAGTAGGCTTTTGAAATAATGTTGTATAAGTGGATATCTGGTAGGATGTCAGAATGGCTCTCTGGGTTCCTGACCCAGGAGCATTCATTTTGATGTACTCTAATGACCATTTTGGTCTTCCTAAGGACAAGATAGATTGATCCAGTAACAGAATACCTAGATATATATATTCAAATGTGATAATAATGGCTGATGTCAGCTACTCCAAAGGGAAGTCATAATCATTGCCTGATGCCCAGACCTAATCTTGTTTCCATTTTTAGATCCATAATACATTGATAGAACCAGCGTTGGCTTTCTTAGAGAAAGGACCCTGCAGTGCTACCAGTGTATGCAGTAATTATTCATTCCTTTTCATGCCAATGTTAGCATTTACTATTTATTGAAGTACACACTGCCAAGTGGCTTTGAGAGCTGTTAGATAAAGAGATTGGGATGCCAATATCTGTGGACTTAAAGTGTCATTATTAAATCCTGTTAGATTAGGGTCGTTTGAAGTTCTGTTCATCTTTGCCTCACTGTAATTCTTCATAAACCCATCAATCAGTCCTATCCTCTTTTTCCTTTTTTTACTGTAAACTTTGAGAATATGTACTTGGCAGATAGAATTGTGGTAGATGTCAAAGGCTACTGCAAAGATGTAATTGTGATGCTAGATGTGGCACCGTTAATAATACTGATCAACATTTCCTCTGGTATGTGTTATGTGACTATAGGTATGAGAGATATATTTATTTCAATATACATTAGCAGGAGGATCAATATCTATTCTGTGTCTTGCTGGGTAAATGTAAATGACAACATATATTAATATCTTTGCTGCCAGCCTAGATTAACTCTTTTGTTTTTTTGTTCTATTGTAGCCTAAAGGAAATGAGTCATTTGTAAGTGAAGATGACCATATTAGGTGGTCTATATACTTAACTCCCTATACAGGATATCATGTTATTTTGACAAGATGGGCAGGAAGTGATATTGACCCTGGAAGCCCTGGTAAAACACATGTGCTCCAGACAGGGAAGATGAATTCTTAAAAAAAAAAAAAATACACGTGATATTATGGTGTTTGTTTGTTTTATCCTCTTTATCTTTTGTTTTGATATATCCTAGAACATCCTCTAGAAAGTACAGGGCAAGTTATTACATCTTGTTATCCACCACAATGAGAGTAAAATAGAAACTAAAGAGTCTCTATGGATATAAGAGTACTAGACTGGCTCATGTTTAGTTAGTAAAGAGAGCTGTCAGTTTGGAATAAAGCCCAGCTCATGAAAGAAATGTGCAGTAAGTTCAGCTGCAGAGCAAGCAGCCACTTCCTCAGGACCTAATGGAAGTTGTGGTACAGGTCTCTGGATGATAAATGCACAATGGTGATATGGCAAGCCGCAGGAGATCTGAAACAGATCATGCCGTCTGTGAAACAGCATTGCAAAAGCTGTTCCTTGCATGCTCTTGAGCTCTGATAGTAACAGAGCATCTTGACCACAAAATATCTGATAAGCCTCTTAGAAACACCAAGCCAAAAACTGAGGGCCAAATAGATGCCAACTTACAGAACCTGCAGAACATCAAAGATGGGGGCAAGAAGGTCCAGATGACAAGAGGAAGAGCACAAAGAGGTGACACAGGTCTCTATGTTATCCATCACTTTTCCCTCGATTCCCCTTTTCAGAGTATACCAATGGTCTCATAAAGGGCTCCCTACAATCACTGTATTGATGAATACCAAGACCTACTTCACAGTATATTGATGCAAGCTCAGGGTAGCTGTGCAAGATACAAATGGAATACTGATCCATGAGAAAGAGAATACCAGCATTTATTGAAGATAGCTAGCTTCTGGAAATCAGAAATCTGGCAGTGGATTTTCTAGACAAACACAAACCATTTTTCAGGATATTAGTAACTAGCAGTGTAGGTTATCCATAACCATGATAGAACTTATATTTTAGATTATATTAACAAATAAACATAAATAACTTCTAAAGTGTTATGTTTGTACTGGGTCATTTAGTTAAACTCTATTGTTAGATATTGATTTAAAATGTCCACAATATTTTAATTTCCTATAAATATATCTTTGGATATACTTGGTTTGACCATGTGATTTTCTTTAGCCAATGTTACATTGCAGGAATAATGTGGAGTTTTGAAAGCATACCATTTTGGGATTTGTCTTTTTTTCTGCTTTCCAAACTCTTTCTCAGTGACCATGGGAACAACTCTGAAGTTTCAAATTAGTTCATTGGTGAGAGTTACATTACCATTTGCCACAGAAGAATATAAAACAGTTCTCAGAAGTGGTACTGAGAATTCAAAATCATCAGCTAAAACATGCAGCAAATGCATAACAAGTTCAAACTAGAACTACCATCTAGCCTAAATACACAATCATGAACTAAATAATGGTTATTTTACATTATGGAGTCTTCAGATATGTAATGCAGCAAAGTTAACTGATACATATTCCTTAATATTTTCCTAAATTTATATATTTTTGTTCCAATGTGTATATGTATTTGTGTATGTCTGTCTTCACTGATTCACAAAATTTAGATAATTGAACATGCATTTTTTATTTATCTTTGGTCAGATCTACTATATTAAAATTAGTCCCATTTGTTATTTGTAAGAATTGCATATTTCTCCACAGCATGAATATTTTTTGCTGCCTTTTATTCTTTTTTAAAAAAATATTTTATTTATTTATTTGACAGAGATTACAAGTAGGCAGAGAGGCAGGCAGGGGGTGGGGGGGAAGCAGGCTCCCTGCTGAGCAGGGAGCCAGATTCGGGGCTTGATCCCAGGACCCTGGGATCATGACCTGAGCCTAAGGCAGAGGCTTAACCCACTGAGCCATCCAGGTGCCCCATGCTGCCTTTTATTCTTTAATTTTATTTATTTATTTATTTATTTACTTACTTACTAACTAGAGAGTGAGAGTGAGTGCAAGGGTGGGGGGAGGGGCAAAGGAAGAGAGCGAATTTTAAGCAGGCTCCACACACCCAGTGTGGCAGACTTGGATTTGGGGTTTGATCTCAACCAAAATCAAGAGTTGGCTTAGTCAACTTAGTCAACTGAGCCACCCAGGCTTTTTGAATGCATTCATAAACTTTATTTAATAAGAAAATAAAAGATTAGTGGCACCTGAGTGTTTTAGTTGATTAAGCATCTGCCTTTGGATCCCAGGGTCCTGGCATGGAACCATGACCCAGGCTGCCTGCTCAGCAGGGAGTCTGCTTCTCCCTCTCCTTCTGCCCCTCCCCCCAGTCTCTCACACTTTTTTTCTAAAATAAACAAATAAATCTTAAAAAAAATAAATACGGGAGGAAGGGACAAGATGCCACAGAAGTAGGAGATGCTGTTTCAACTGGTCCCCTAAAGTGAGCTGATTACCTACCAGAACACTGAACACCCATGAAATCAGCCTGAGAGGTAGGATTATACACTTCTGGATCTCCAGGGGGCAGAATATGCCAGTGGTGAGTTAAAGCAGTGGAGTTTGAACTATCATACTGATATCTGAGGATAAACAGAAGGGAGAGGAAGCCACCAAAAACAACACACTGGAAGTAATACCCCAATATGAGACTTCCCTGTGATTGGGGACCAGCATTAACTTGGAGTCTGGTTAAAAGCACTCAAAAAGAGCAAAAGATCTTAAGGGGAAACTGGTGAGATCAGATGGTTACAGACACGGGCTTAAGCCCACTGACCCAGGATGGCCACTGCCAGCATCCTGCCAGAGAGAGTACAATGAAGCCTCCAGACTGTGATCCCTGAGCTGCCAGCATGTGAGAATGTCTGGGTGGAGGCCAGCTGGTGCTCTCTAGAACCACAGCCTTTTGCACTCTGCACGTGCACTGCAGAATTGTGGCCTGAGCTGTGCTCTACAACCTCCCCTGGGAGAGGCCCATGTGGGCACTACCCAATGGTCTCTAGGACTGGCCAAGAGTCTGAACATTTCTAGCCTGGGCCGACATGAAAATCTCAGCACGCTGTTCCTGGTTGGGATCTCTCTGGCTGTCTGTACCTGCCTAGACAGCAGCCCAGTAAAGGCAGCCACTGGAAGTGGGCTCCCTGGACCAATATTGCTCATGGTTTTAGTAACACCAGGATGCAGAGACAAACAGGAGCTCCTGCGATTCTTGAGACTGTGGACGTACTTTGCCGGTGGGAGGTGGCAGAAGGGGAGTCTATGTGCTCTGGACCACCCAGAGGGGAACAGACTGAGGCTTCTCTCTGAGACAGAGGTCTGGATACAGTTTGCTTTCCTCTAAACCTCTGAAGAAGCACCAAAAGACACCAAGGGAAACAAAACAAAACAAAACAAAAACAAAAAACCTCCAGAGAACAAAAGCCTCTAAAACCGGTTTCCTCAGAGGCCAGTCCCTTGATAGGGGCCAGGAGGACTTAACCCAAACAAGACTGCCTGCAAAACAATGTGGCAGGCCCCTCCCCCAGAAAGCCAGCCAAAATAAAACCAACAAAAAACAAAAATGAGAAGAAAACCACCACAGTGTCCTGTAGAACTGTAAAACCCCAGGGTTTTTCAGGGGAAGAGAAGATATTAACCTCCCAGTATTGCCCTAAAATCTGTATACTTCATAGATACAACTTTTATTTTTTTTGTTCCCACTATTCTTGTTCTTTTTAAAATTTTAACCTATATACCATCAAAACAAGAAGTTCATTTCAACAAATTCCATAATAACCTTTTACCTTGAACTTTTTTTCATACATATACCTGTGTTTTTCAATTTCTTTTCTATTTTTTAAATATTCATATAGAGATAATCTTGAAGGTGATCCTCTTTCTCCAATCAATACTACTCCCATATATATATATATATACCCCTATATATACACATATATATGTGTGTGTATATATATATATATATATATATATATATATTTAGACCTGTTTTAATCTCCATTTATCTCTGGAAAGTTGAGTCCTTTAACAAAGATATCAAGATACACCCAGGAAGAATCAAAATAACCTTCCTTGCCCACACTGAGGATTTAGAATCACCCTCCCATCTTTTCTTCTGTCAGTGTTTCTGTGTATTTGTTTTTCTTCTGGTGTTATATAAATTTTATACTTGGGGTTCATTTTGGCTGCATTCTTTCTTTTTCTTGTCATTTACTTTTGTCAGTCTTTTTGTCCATTTTTGTTTGTATGCTTTATAAATCTTACCTTTGGGGCACATTCTACCTGGGTCTTCACTTTTTTAACTTTTTTTTTCATCTCTCCCTCTTTCTCTCATTTTTTTCTTATTCTTTTCTTTTTTGTGGGGACTCCTGATTGCTCAGAAGAGTTCCAGGGTGCACCTTGCCTGGATCATGGTTGAAACATTCAGTTATGCATCCCCTCAGCCATCTCTCACCAAAATGACTAGGAGGAGGAATGCCCAAAATAGGAAAAATTCAGAGACTGGGCCCTCTCCATCAGAGCTATTGGATATGGACATAAACAATATGTCATAAAGGGAATTCTGGGTAAAAAATTATCTAGGCAATGGCCAGGTTGGAGAAAACCATTAATGACAACATGGAATCAATTAGGGCAGAAGTGAAAGCCACCAGGGAAGCTGTTGACAATGCTATCAATGAGTTCCAATCTAATCTAAATTCTTTAAGAGCTAGAGGCAGAAGATAGAATTAGTGATCTGGAGGACAAACTGAGAGAAAAAGGATCAGGAGGAAGCCTGGAACAAATAGCTTAGAAGCCATGAAAATAAAATTAGGGAAATAAATCACACTATGAACCTTTCCAACATCAGAATTATTGGAATCCCTGAGGGGGAAGAGAAAGAAAAAAGACTAGAGGATGTAGCTGAACAAATTCTCCATGAAAATGTTCCCAATCTGGGGAATGGAACCAGTGTTCGTGTCCCAGAGGCAGAAAGGTCTCCACCCAAGGTCATAGAATCTGGAAAGACCTCAAGACACCTGTTTGTGAAACTGATGAATCACAATTTTAGACAGGAGCTCTTGAAAGCAGCTAGGGGGAAGAGATTCCTTATGTACAGAGGAAGGCCCATCACAATAACCTCTGACCTCTTCACAGAAACCCGGCAAGCCAGAAAGGTCTGCCAAGATGTATTTAGGGCAATAAATGAAAAGAACATGCAGCCAAGAACACTTTATCCAGCAAGGCTGACATTCAAAATGGATGGAGAGATAAAGAGCTTCCAAGACTGGCAAGGTTTAAAAAAATATCTGACCACCAAGCCAGCACTACAAGAAATATAAAGGGAGTTTCTATAAAAGAAGAAAGAACCCAAGATTGTCATAGAACAGAAATTTATGGAGACAATCTATAGAAACAAGGACCTCACAGGCAACATGATGTCAATAAAAATGTACCTCTCAATAATCACTCTCAACATGAATGGCCTAAATGTTCCCATAAAATGTCACAAGGTTGCAGATTGGATGAAACAACAGGACCCATCCATATGTTGTTACAAGAGATCCATTTTGAACCTAAGGATATATCCAGACTGAAAGTGAAGGGATGGAGAAGCATCTTTCATGCCAAAGGCCCTTAAAAGAAGGCTGGGGTAGTGATTCTCATAACAGATAAATTAGATTTTAAACTAAAGACTATACTCAGAGATAAAGGACACTACATCATTCTTAAAAAAAAATATTTTATTTATTTGACACAGAGAGAGAGCGAGCACAAGCAGGCAGAGAGGCACACACAGAGAGAGGGGGAAGCAGGTTCCCTGCTGAGCATAGAGCCCAAGCAGGGCTCGATCTTAGGACCCTGGGATCATGACCTGAGCCAAAGGCAGAAGCTTAACGCACTGAGCCACCCAGGCGCGCCAGACACTACATAATTCTTAAAGGGTCTTTCGACCAAGAAGGTCTAACAATTGTAAATATATTTGACTCCAGTACAGGAGTAGCCAACTACATAAGACAACTGTTAATCTAGATAAAGAGTCATATTGATATGAATACATTAATAGTAGGGGATCTTAACATACCACTCTCAGTAATAGACAGATCACCCAAGGAGAAAATCAATAAAGAAACAAGAGCTTGAATGACACATTGGACCAGATGGACCTCATAGATATGTACAGAACACTGCACCCTAAAACAACAGAATACTCATACTTCTCAAATACACATGGAAATTTTACCAATACAGACCAGATACTAGTTCACAAATCAGGACTCAACCGATACCAAGACTGAGACTATTCCCTGTATATCCTCAGATCACAATGTTTTGAAACTAGAATTCAAACACAAGAAAAAGTTTGGAAGAAATTTAAACGCTTGGAAGCTAAAGAACATTTTGCTTAAGAATCTTTGGATTAACCATGAAGTCAAAGAAGAGCTTAAACAATTCATGGAAACCAATGAGAATGAAGACATTTTGGTCCAAAACCTATGGGATACAGCAAGGCAGCCCTAAGGTGGAAATACATAGCTACCCAAGCTGCCCTCAAAAACCTTGAAACATCCAGAATACACCAACTCCCTTTACACCTTAAATAACTGGAGCATCAACAACAAATTAAGCCAATCCCACACACAAGAAGGGAAATAATCAAGATTAGAGCACATATCAATGAGATGGAAAGTAGAGAAATAGAAGAACGCATCAACTAGAAGCTAGTTCTTTGAAAGAAGCAATAAGATCAATAAACCATTGGCCAAGCTAATCCAAAATAAAAGGGAGAGGACCCAAATTAATAAAATTATGCACGAAAAGGGAGAGTTCATGACTAACACCAAGGAAATAGAAACTATGATCAGAAATTATTATCAACAGTTATATGCCCATAAGCTAAGCAACCTAGATGAAATGCATGCATTCCTGGAAACATATAAACTTCCAAAACTGAATCAGGAAGAAATTGGCAACCTGAATAGACCAATATCTAGTAACAAAATTGAAGTACTCATCAAAAACCTCCCAAAAAACAAGAGCCCAGGACCTGAAGGATTACCTGGGGAATTCTACCAAACTTTCAAAGAAGAAACAATACCTATTCTCCTAAAGCTTTTTCAAAAAACTGAAGCAGAAGGAAAACTTTCAGACTCTTTTTATGGAGCCAGCATTACCCTGAACCCCAAACTAGGCAATGACCTCACCAAAAAGGATAATTTCAGACCAATATCCCTGATGAATATGGATTCTAAGATTCTCAACCTAGCTAATAGGACCCAACAGTACATTAAAAAGATTATGCACCAGGACCAGGTGGGATTTATCCATGGGATGCAAGCGTGCTTTAACATTAACAAAACAACCAATGCTATAGAACAAATAAATAAGAGAAGAGAGAAGAGCCACATGGTGGTCCTCTCAATTGATGCAGAAAAAGCATTGGACAAGATACAGCATCCATTCCTGATTAAAAAGACTCAAAGTATATGGCTAGAGAGAACATTCCTCAACTTCATAAAATGTATCTATGAGAAACCCACAGTGAATATCATCCTCAACAGGGAAAAGCTGACAGCCTTCCTTTTGAGATCAGGAACACAACACTCTCACCACTATTGTTCAACATAATACTAGAAGTCCTAGCACAGCCATCAGAAAACAAAGAGAAGTAAACTGTATTCAAATAGGCAGTGAAGAAGTCAGACTCTCTCTCTTCACAGATGACACAAAATTTTATATGGAAAACCCAAAGGACTCCATCCCCAAACTAATAGAACTCATACAGCAATTCAGTAATGTGGCAGGATACAAAATCAATGTCCCGAAATCAGTGGCTTATACACTTATACACTAACAATGAAAATACAGAAAGGGAAATTAGAGACTTGATTCCATTTACTATATCACCAAGAACCATAAGATACCTGGGAATAAACCTGACCAAAGAGGTAAAGGATCTGTACTCAAGGAACTACAGAACACTCATGAAAGAAATTGAAGAAGGCACAAAAAGATGGAAGACCATTCCATGCTCATGGGTCGGAAGAATAAACATTGTTAAAATGTCTATACTGCCGAAAGCAATCTATACTTTCAATGCCATTCCAATTAAAATTCTACTGGCATTTTTCAAAGAGCTGGAGCAAAGAATCCTAAAATTTCTAAGGAACCAGAAGAGACCCCGAATTTCTAAGGAAATGTTGAAAAAGAAAAACAAAACTGGGGCCATCAGGTTGCCTGATTTCAAGCTTTAATACAAAGCTGTGATCACCAAGACAGCATGGTACTGGCACATAAACAGAGACATAAGCCAGTGGAACAGAGTAGAGAGCCCAGATATGGACTCTCAACTTTATGGTCAAATTATCTTTGACAAAGCAGGAAAAAATATCCAGTGGAAAACAGACAGTCTCTTCAATAAATGGTGCTGGGAGAATTGGACAGCTATCTGTAGAAGAATGAAACTGGATCATTCTCTTACAGCACACACAAAGATCTACTCGAAATGGATAAAATACTTCAATGTGAGAACATCAGAATCCTAGAGGAGAACATAGGCAGTAACCTCTTCAATATCAGCCACAGCAACTTTTTTCAAGATATGTCTCTAAAGGCAAAGGAAGCAAAAGCAAAAATGAACTTTTGGGACTTCATCAAGATCAAAAGCTTCTGCACAACAAGGAAACAATCAACAAAACAAAGAGGCAACCCATGGAATGGGAGAAGATATTTGCAAATGAAAGTATTCACAAAAGGCTGATATCCAAGATCTATAAAGAACCCCTCAAACTCAACCCACAAAAAACAGATAATCACATCAAAAAATGGGCAGAAGACATTAACAGACACTTTTCTGAAGAAGACATACAAATGGCTAACAGACATATGAAAAAATGTTCATCATCACTAGCCACAGGGGAGATTCAAATCAAAACCACATTGAGATACCACCTTACACCAGTTAGAATGGCCAAAATTAACAAGACAATAAACAACATGTGTTGGAGGGGATGTGGAGAAAGGGGAACCCTCTTATGCTATTGATGGGAATGCAAGCTGGTGCAGTCACTTTGGAACACAGTATGGAGATTCCTTAAGAAGTTAAGGATAGAGGTTCCCTATGACACTGCAATTGCACTATTGGGTATTTACCCCAAAGATACAGATGCAGTGAAAAGAAGGGCCATCTACACCCCAATGTTCATAGCAGCAAAAGCGACAGTGGCCAAAATGTGGAAAGAGCCAAATGCCCTTCAATGGACGAATGGATAAAGAAGATATGCTCCATATATACTATGGAGTATTATGCCTCCTTCAGAAAGGATGAATACCCAACTTTCATATAGACATGGATGGGACTGGAAGAGATTATGCTGAGTGAATAAGTCAAGCAGAGAGAGTCAATTATCATATGGTTTCACTTATTTGTGGAGCATAAGAAATAACATGGAGGACATGGGGAGATGGAGAGGAGAAGTGAACTGGGGGAAATTGGAGGGGTAGCTGAACCATGAGACACTGGACTCTGAGAAAGAAACTGAGGGTTTTGGAGGGGAAAGGTGTGGGAGGTTGGGTGAGCCTAGTCGTGGGTAATATGGAGGGCATGTATTGCATGGAGCACTGAATGCGGTGCATAAACAATGAATTCTGGAACACTGAGAAGAAATTTTAATAAATAAATAAATAAATAAATAAAAAGAATAGCAAAAAATAACAAAACAGGAAACAACAAATGTTGGACCAGATGAGTAGAAAGGGGAGCCTTCTTATGCTCTTGGTAGGAATGCAAGCTGTTATAGTCATTCTAGAAAACACGGAGGTTCCTCAACATATTAAGATCAGAGCTAATCTATGACCCAGCGATTATACTACTATGTATTTATTAAAGGTGCAGATATAATAAGATACAGATGTAGTAAAATAAGGGGCACATCCACCCCAGTGTTCATAATAGCAATGACCACAATAGCCAAACTGTGGAAGGAGTCAAGGTGCCCTTTAACAGATTAATGGATAAATTCAGCCATCAGAAAGGATAAATGTCCACCATTTTCATGGATGTGGATGGAACTTGAGGTTATTATGTTATGTGAAGTAAGTCAAGTAGAAAGACAATTATCCTATGGTTTCCTTCATATGTAGAACATAAGCAATAGCACGGAGGACCATAGGAGAAGTAAGGGAAATCTGAAGGGGGGAGAATTCAGAGAGGGAGAAGAACCATGAGAGAGTGTGGGCCCAGGAAACAAACTGAGCATTTCAGGAGGGGCGGTAGGGGGAGGGTGTAACAAGGTGATGGGTATTAAAGAGGGCACGTGTTGTGATTAGTACTGGGTGTTAGATGTAACTAATAAATCACTGAACACTACATCAAAAACTAATGATGTTTCATTGGTTAACTGAAAAAAAAATAATAAAAAGAAGGACAGTCTCTGTACAGTGTTTTTATCTTAGAAATAAGTATGTGGTACTTTCCTCACACTTCCACACCCACTACGGATAATGTTTCAGTATTCAGGAGAGATGATGTTAGTTGAAAGATGATTTCCATACTGTGTTGTTTCTCCACAGCCACTTCTGATAATACTTCAATATTCAGAAGATGATGATACCTGAATGATGCTTTCTGACAGTGTGACTTTTAGACACAAGTATGTGGAACTTTCCTAATGCTTCCACTTTGGTTTTAAAAAACGTGTCATCAGACTGCTTATATAGGAGGCAGGTGGGAAGGATATTGTGAGTTGGCCATTGCCATGTATGTGGGGAAGGTTGGTCAACACTCTTCTTTGCTTGTGGGCTCAAAGCAGCAACAACCTTGAAGGAAATGCATGGGACCCATGAACACAGAGTGTTCATGGCAAGTGGAGATGCTATCAGGTCCTGGTACAAGGAAAGCAATGCAATCCGTAGTCTGATATGGATTCAGGCATCCCTTGGTTTCCCAGAGAGAAATAGTCTATGGTCTGTTTCAGTCCATCACTTTGAGTTTCAACTGGCTCCAGCTGGTGTTCCTTGCTCTTGACTGCTCTTGGCAGGGCGTGTCAAGAGGGACTTGATCTCTCAAAGGAGAGCATTATTTAATGACCTGAGAGAAGATATGTCCAGTAACATGGGAAGCAGATGAAAAAGATCCTGTCAATTCGAAACAAAACAGAAACCTGAAGGGCCACGTTGTATCTCATTCAAAGCTGATGTTTTTCTGTTGTGTGGTGAGGGTGGTGGTGCTGGTGCTTTTCTTGTGTGCGTGTGTGTGTGTGCGCGTGCGTGCTTACAAAATAATGAAACCACCTTACACAGCAAATGTCCTATCAGTGGTTGATAGGAAGATCAAATGGAAAGTGCAACCAGTCTAACATTTCAATGGACTCCCCCAGTGCCAGCCAATTATGACACTGGTAAGCAAAATAAGCAATCAAATAGCCAACAAGTGATCCAACAGAAAAAGATACAGAGACCCAAATCTCTCCCACCCCTACCCCATACCTTTTGACTCACAGGGCTCTGAAAACCCACCTGGTGTTCTGTAGGGAGACAACAGAGTCCAGTAGAAATGTGTGGTGAAGGGACCCATTCTCCCAGGAGTTGAAGGCAGTCCATTAACATTTCATCATGGTAGATGTGAGTGTGTCTGTGTGTTAGAGGGTGTGCTCATGAGCACATGAGTTTTGGTCCAGAAGAGTTCAGTATTTTTAGGTAAAGGAAATAGCATCTTCAGAAACAGAGGTAACACATCTCCTGGAAGCCCTAGGGGATCATCTCTGGCCAGGTAGTTGGTGGTGCTCCGATCTCCATTTCTGGCTGGGCTTGTCTGAATGATGGTTTGGATCACAAAAAGACGTGTGAGCAGGGAGCCTCCAGAGAAGGTGCCCTGGACCTTTTCTGAGGGCAGAATCCAAAACACAGAGCCTTTCAGGAAAGTGTAAATCCCCTAACATGGCCCAAGTGCCAAGTCCTGATTGGAGCCCATCAGGGAAAATGGCCATTGGCATGGCTCTGTGTGCTTTTATGGACTTCATTGTCCCTTCAGTGCAGCTGGTTGCCAGGCAGTGCCTGAGGTTGACTCTCACCAAGACTTGGAACAGTCTTCAAGCCCAGAGATGATGTAGACACGTGGATCCTGTTCTTGGTCCCTGATTCTCAGGCAAGGGTGATCTGAGGGCAAAAGGAAGACTTTGAGGTATCCCAGGGTTGGCACATTTGGATGAGGATGTCCTCTCAGATCAAAGCCCCTGGGATCTTGGCCTCCGAGGCCACAAGAAACAACCCACTAACTGGCAGACTTCCACAAGTTTCTATGTGGACACCTTCTCTGGCAGGCTAGAGTGGTGTGGCTTCAGGCTGTACACATGCCAAGGCCCTAAAAGCTCACCAATATGTATGGCACAGGCCAGTTGTTGACAGGACAGGCTCCAAGGATCATGTCTGGACTTGAGATTCCTCTGGCATGACTGGCCTTGGACCCGAATGCGGCTGCAGCCCCATTCTTCCCTTCATGTAATGTGTGCTGAAGTGTCAACCCGGATGGTCCAGAGACCTCCCAATCACTCTCAGATCAGACAACAGTCCTCCCACCTCTGCAAGGGAGTCTTTCTTCCATGTGGCTTCCCTAGATAAAATGAAAGCCCCATTTGTCCTGAGGCCCCCTTGTCCAGGCACCTGTCAGGCACTCTGACACCCACTATGTTCAGAGAGGGAGACAGACCCTTCCACTCTGTATACAGAAACAGGCAGCTCTGTCCATAGAGAAAACTGGAAAAATGCTATAGCAAGAGAGTTATGGAGGGTTTCTAGTGCAAGCTTTATCTACATAGAGATACACATGATATACCTAAGGAGCTGGATGCACAGAGACATGGAGGTATAGATATATTTGTGCATATGCATGTATAGATAGAGATCTATTGGAGGTAGAAGTGGCCAAGACCAGAATTCTTTGGTTCCTTGCAACTTGGAAATTATGCATGTTGGACATGGGGCCTCAAATGACCAAATCCACAATCTCTCATCTCACAGGGCACATGGAAAATATTTAGGGGCAGACCAAAACCCCAAGGAAATAATCTGTTGACACCCACCACATTCTTCCAAATGTTTTGACCCACATTCCTTGCCGGAGGTTCAGTGCCCATATTCTGAGTTGTGTAAGCATGCTCCTGAGACATTGTGGACCTCTGTGTGTGTACATTTGTGACAGAAATCAAGATAGAATGAGAGATAGAGAGACATACAGAGATATAGAGATCTGAAGAAATAGAGAGAGACAAGGAAGGGAATGGGGAGTTAAAAAGTGAGGGAGAGAGATTCATTGTCTGCATAATAGGATCAGCCTTAGGTGTGAATTTGACCTCAGCTGAGAACAGTGGGGTTGAATACTATGCCTGGATTGTCCTTGCAACCTGGAATACATCCATTTTGGACATGTGAGTGGGGGAACACACCTGGGAACTGAGTAAACAAGACACCTTCATTCCTATTTTTTTAAGAGACAGACAGAGAGAGAAAGAGCATTCAGGGTGGAGGAGAGGTAAATGGAGAGAGGGCCTCTCAAGCAAGGCCCAGGCACAGCACAGAACCTATGTGGGGCTTGATCTCATAACCCTGAAACCAAGAGTGAGGTGCTTAACCATCTGAGTCACTCAGGTGCCCCAAGATTCCTTCATTCTTCATGCACAAAGAGAGGAAAACTTCTGACATTGGAGTTTTCCTGCATTTCCATCAGTGCCTAGAGGCGCAGTGATTCAGAGGTACCAGGCTGCAACTCCCAATGGATGCTCAAATGTTTGGAACTGATACTTAGAGCTTTATTCCATAGTGACAAGCATTTGTCTGCACAGTTCAGTTTCACAAGCACAAGATAGAGCCTGAGACTCTAGGCCACTCCCCACCCCCGGAAGAACCTAGTCTGGAAAAAAATTAAGAGTGAAATAATGGAAATAGATACACAGAGGGCCAAAGTTCCTCATTAGGTATGAAAATGGGATCATGATGAGCATAAAGTGACTAGCACAAACTCTTAACAAGTTGGCCGTTTTGGAAATAAGAATCACCTGTGGACTTGGATGAAGGGAAACTTGTTACTCCAGGAAAACTTTAGGCAGAGGCCTGCATTCTTTCTCATAAATGGAAGGCACGTTTCTGTTGGTGGCTGTTATTCCTGCTTTTCCATCAGTGGTTCAAGGCACCAGTGATTCAGGGGTAGCCAGTTGGTTCTCCCACCAGATGACCAAGTATTTGGAGCTGTTTCTGTGTGCAGTATTCCTTGGGAAAGTTATTTCTGCACTGACCAGCTCCAGGTGGCATGCTGCCCAGGTGGGAATGGTCTGTTCTTCAAAATGAAGCCATCTCAATCTATCAGGTGATGGAGGAAAGCTGGCCACCCATAATTGCAATTCCCTAACGGGCAAAGAGACAATTGCTCAGTAACAGGAGTGGCATAGTTCTTTTTGGGAATATCAGTTACTAATTGCTCTTGCTTAACACAGGACCAGACTTGGAACTTGCCACTCCTCAGTGGGCACTAGCTGTGTGAGTGACAACACCATGGCCCCTGATGGTGACACAAGACCTCTTTAGGAAAATAGCAAGAAAATGAGAATATCTACAATGAGAGTCAAAGTTCTCCATTTCAAATGGGAATGAAGTAAATTTGGGAATGAGATGTCTAACTTGTTTTTTACTAATCCTACAAATGAAGGCAGCACCCCACCCCAAATCCTTGGGCTTAGCCTACACATACGTAGTTCCTGTTTTGCACCTTCAAATCCCTAACCCTGCCATGGTCAAAATAGTTCAGAAGCCATGGTAAGAGGGGCCTTTTGGCCCAAATAGTCCCACAGTCTCAGGTACTAGGCTAGACTCCTAGTGGAAGGCAGAGAGTGTTGCTCTGAGACATTGGATTTGGATGTCCCCCTCCCCCAGGGATAACCTAGATTGAGAAAACATACATCAAAGGGATGGAAAGGAATTACTTGGAAAGCCCAAGTCCTTCATTAGAGATGAGAATGGGATCATGTTGAAAATGAAGTGACTGGCACAATGTCCTAGCAAGCTGGCTGTCTCAAGACTAAGAGAGAGTGGCAGGCTTGTGCAAAGGGAAACCTCCATGGACCACACCGGGGAGCCCTGTCAGAAAAAGCCTGCATTTTTCCTTCAGAAAGAAAAGGGAAAGCTTCTGGCGTTTGCTGTTTTTCCTGTCATTCCAACCAGGGATTCAGGCAGTGGTAGTTCATTTCTATCAGATGGTTGTTCAGGCTATGACTCAAGGGTTTGGAACCAGGCTTTGGAGCAGTATCTGAAGGGGCTCTTTCTGCACTGACCAGGTTCTGGAACATGCTGTGTGTGTGCAAACTGTCTGCTCTTCAGAATGAAAATATCCTGGGCAGCCATGGGTGGGAGGCAAATTGTCTACCCATTCCTGGGCTTACTCCATCTGGCCAAGAAGTCAGTGCTCTGGGACAGGACGACCATCTTTTCTGGAGTTATCAGATACTGTTGCCCTTGCTTAGCCCAGGAACACAGTGGAAATGCCCTATCAATTTCTGCATGCTGTCTGCATGAGTTACAGCCCCATCACCCCAGAATGTAAATGAGGATCGAGTTCAAAATATAGCAGAGAATGGAAATGGCAACCAGAAGGGCCACGTCCTACTTTTCCGATGGGGATGGACTAAATCTGGGAAGCACATGTTTCCATCCATTATCTTTTATCACAGAAATGAGGCCATCTCACTCCCAAATCCTGTGGCCCAATATAGACACAATCATTCTCTCCTGGGCACCTTCAAAAGTCCTAGAATACCTGGTGTCCACCCAATTTGGATGGACCCTCTTTCCTTACCTATACTACAGTCCCAAGGACTTGGCTGGACTCCTCCATTTCAAGCAAAGTGTGTTGTGCTAGAACATTGTCGTCTATGGATATTGGAAATGATGTTACTAGCCCAATCTCCTAGCAAGTTGGCCATCTCAAGAATAAGATACATCAGTGTGCTTTGGCTGAGGTAAACCCCCATTGGCTACCCCTGGAAAGTCTTTCAGCAAGAGGCATGCATTATTCATTCACAGGAAGAGAGAATGCTTTCTAGCTTAGATCTTTCTCCTGCAATTCTCATCAGTAGATAGAGGCAGAGTGGCTCAGTGGTAGCCAGTGGGGGTTTGCAACTGGTGCTCAAGTGTTTAGAACTGGGGTTTGGGATAGCACTGTTCAAAAGGTATCTTTCTGTATTGAGCAGTTCCTAGAGCATCCTTCACATGCGTGAACCTCCTGCTTTTCAGAATGCAGGCATTAGGTCAGTTAAGGATAGTCAGGAAGCTGGCTGTTGATCACAACCTTAGCCACAACTGGCTATGCAGTAAGCATTCAGGGACCACACAACCAGGTTGGTTTGGTTCGGTCTGGTATTCCATGGTGGGGGAGATATCAGACACTGATTCACGTGCAGAGCAGAGGACGAGAGTGCAAACTCACCAGCAATCCCTGTCATCTGGCTGTGTGAATCAGGGACACACTGCCACAGAATGTAAACCAAGAACTTGTTAGAAACATAGCAAGGTGGAGAGAATGGCCACATCATTACATTTTGAACAGGAATGGGGTCTAAATTTGTTTGTATTGCCCCAGAAATGAGGCCACCACTCTTCTAAAATCTCCTGCCCACTCTATACACACAAACTTTTCTGGGAAACTCCTCATGCCCTAGGCCTCTTATCACCTGGGGAGTTCTAGAACCAGTCTTTGAAGGGCCCAGTGGCCATAACCATCCCACATTCCCAAGGACTCTGCCAGACTACTTAGTTTAAAAATAAGTGAAATTGCTCTGAGACACTGACTCAGAATCGTTAAAAAGGTGAGTCTGGTTGTGAAAAAGAGCAAAGAATTAGAAAGGGTTTCACAACATGCCACACTTCTTCATGATGGGTGGAAAAAGGATAATGTTCGGAATGGAGCTACTAGCATATTCTTTGAACGAGTTGACTTTCTCGAATAAGAAACACCTCTGGGCTCAGGCAAAGGGAATCCTCCACTGGCTACATCAGAGAGTTAGTTAGCCAGCAAGTGACCTCCTATCTTCTCTCAGAGAAAGAGGGAAAGCTTATATCCTTGCATATTTCTCCTGCTCTTCATGTCAGTGAATAGAGGTATCAGCAGTTCAGGGGAAGCAGGTGAGTCCTCTTTGCTGATGCTCATGTGTTTGGAACTGGGTCTTCGGTCAATATTCATAGGATATTGTATTCAATGAATACAAAGTGCTCTTTCTACACTCACCAGGACCTGGAGAATCCTCTACCAGCTATTGCCATCTGATCTTCAAAACAGAGACATCTCAGTAAGTAAAGAATAGGACAAGATGACCACCCATTACAGTACTTACTCCATCCAGTGAAGCAGCAAGCAATGAGAAGAATGAACAACAATTTCCTGGCACTATCAGATACTTATTGCTCTTCTTTAGGACAGGGCTAGAATGGAAACTTGCCACCAACCCCTGAGTGGTGGCTGTGTGAGTGACAGCGATGTATCCCATGAATGTGAACTAAGATCTCATTGGAAATACACCACACTTAGGAGAACGGCTACAAGGAGAGCCAAAGTTCTCCCTTCCAAAGAGAATGAATACATCTGGCAAGACATGTTTCACTTGGTTTCCCTTTGCTACAGAAATGTGACCCCTCAAAACCTCTGGTCAGCCTATACACAAACATCCTATGCTTTGCATCCTATCTTATCCTATCCTACCCATACTAAAATCTCCTATATCTTCCAATGTCCAT
>RCUC01047507.1:0-18594 GCA_003697995.1 Taxidea taxus jeffersonii | reverse complement strand
ATCATAGTGGTCAGCAAATCTGTTATCTTATCATACATTTGAGGAGTCTGAGACTTGGAAACTAGCTCTTTGTGTAACAACAGCTGAGAGATATGTACAAAATGAGTAACTGCCACCCAGTAGATCCATTTATGCAATGCTCTTCCCAGTCATCATACCAAGCACACTCTGGTAGTTTCAAGTTGAATGATAGGCATTAACTAGAAAAGAATAAAACCTTAGTATCGCCCCATCAATCATAAAACCTATTGAAACTACTTTTTTCCACTTACTATTCACTTCTCTACTCTAAATTGCAAATTCTTTCTGATTATATGAGAAGCCTTATTTTCTGTTCCTTTTTTTTTTTTAATTACCTAGGGACCATCATTTCTTAGCTTCCTCTTGATTTTTCAGTGATTAGACTCTCATGGCTAAGTACACAGTCTCTAATGTAGAAACTATGCAGTAAAAATCATTCTGACACACTTCCCCCTACAAGAAAATGTTTCAGAAAGACCACTATCCATGCTGTATCATCTCAGTCATTATTTTAGATATAGTATGCTTAAAAAGAAAAGATGCCTTTTATTGCTTACGGAATGAACCAATTGTTTAATTGTTCACTGCCAAAAGAAGGAAGCATTGAGGCCTCAAAACTAAGCCTGGCAATAACTAAATCTGTGAGCCACCAACATTAAAAAAATCTATGTTAAAAAAAAAATCTATGTCATAATTAATTCTTACCACAAAGAAGGACTCTGTTCCACAAAAGAAAACTGGAACAGAATGATCTAACAATGTATGTTCAATGAGATTAGTTCTTACTGAACTCTCTAATATTCATCCTCTTCTATTAAAAACTGAGCACTCCACTCAGACAGAATTGAAGAGAACATGAAAACAGCCAGTTATATTGTGATTATCTGAATTTAACCACTGGTAGAAGACACTTCCATGGAGGTGCATGTGGTTTAGCCCTCACACAACTAAAATTCCTCCTTGGGATTTCACTTATGTCTCATCAATGCAAAGTCTCTATTTCAGGGAAATGTCTAACTAGAGGAGCACAGGATTCCTTCAGGGGAGGCTCTCAGATAGATAGATAGATAGAGTATCCTCAGATAGAGGATACTCTATCAAAGTGTTACCACCAGGGGTGCTTCAGTTGGTTAAGTGTCTGACTCTTGATTTCGGCTCAGGTCACAATCTCATGGTGGTGAGATCAAGCCCCACATCAGGCTCAGTGCTGGACATGGGGCCTGCTTGAGAGTCTCTCTCTCCCTTCCCCTCTGCCCCCCTCTCTCTCCAAAACAAAAACAAAACAAAGTATAGCCACCAAAACACAACGACCCCATCAAAATATTTTTGCCTAAGTTCTTAAGAAATGGAGGAAATTCAGCTGAGATTTTTGTCCAGAATTAGATGACATTCATTTCTCAGCTCCTTCTTTCTCACCTAGGGTATGGGCTGGACTCCAGCTACACAGGGCTGACAAGCACTTAAGTCCTAGGAACAGTGATTTATGCTTCTAAAATACATAGAATATTTATGTGACAATTTTTGAGAGACGTTCTGTATTTGCTCTTGAGTCCTGGCTTTCTAATTGGGTACCAAGACAGTCCTCTGTCTAGATGTGACTTACAAAGGGTAAATTTATTACAGTGACTTCTATCTTAAAAGAGGACAGTGCAAATCGGGGGATTAGCTCTTAACTGTGTACCCAGGAGTTATTTGAGAAACCTAAAATATTTTACCTATTTTAGTATCAAAACACAGTCTGATCTTTTTCTGTGGTGGCAGAGGAATTGGCAATAAACATTTTTATTCCTACACATTAAAAGCAATGATTTTTTGCTTGTTCCCCTTGTTTTTATTATCATTGTAATACATGCTTATCATAGAAATTTAGAAAGTACAGAAAAGCCAAAGGATGCTGAAAAAAAATTCCCCTCTACAATCACACCACACAAGTTAGCATTTGGTGTGTCTCCTTTCAGCCTATTCCACTGTACATATGCTTTACATATGCTCAAAGTGTATATACATTTTGTCCTGCATTTTTCATTTAACATTTTATTTTTAGTATTTGCCTTGTTTTTAAAAACTCTATATAAACATCATTTCAAGTGTTTCCTTTTTAAATCCAGTACTACGTTAGTATTCTAGTACCTTGTTACATACCAAGTTACATTGTTAAAATGTTAGTGTTTTTACATTTTAAATCATGCTATCAACATACAATGTATCAAAGAATATAAAATATACGGAATGTATATTTGTTGTGTTTTTGTGACTATAACTGACCAAACATAAAGAGTTGCAATGCAGGGGTTTTCTAAGAGAATTTCTCATTTTTCTTCAGCAATCCTCAATTCATCTGAAATGTTGTTAAAAGGTAGCAGATACAATAATTTATTTTCACTCTGATGAGTGCTCAGCAGAAAGGCTGAGAAGTCAAAAATTCCCTGAAAAGTAATACAACCATTTTCTTTGGGAAATTACTTCCATCGCAATGTAGTACTTCCTTTGGTACATTTTATCAGGGAATTATCAGGCATTTTTGTAATCCATTTGTCCCTGCCCCGCTCATTTCTCCGAATGGAATGGAATATCCAAACAAAAGAAGCAGTCAGTTATCAAGAATTTTACTGAGGCATGTGTAGGATCCAGTTTCTCTTGGAAGATCTATGGTTTTTCACCAACAGGGCCTACTGTTTCACCTTTATCTTACTAGAGTCTCTGAAATTGAAAGAGATCACCACAAATGGAGGAAAACATGGGAAAAATCTGTCCCCACTGTCATGCCAAACACTGTCAGTTGTGTTATGTCATTTGCTGGTGTGTTTCAAATGAAACAACATAAACAGAAGAAATGCAACACTAAGGTGCCAAAGACCAAGGGTAGAAAGTGCAGGGCTTGGGTACAGGCAGGTAGAAGGAAAGGAGGCCAGGAGGATTTTCTGGAATCTTAGGAAAATTAATCAAGGCAGGTTGGTTCATAGTTCCTTGGGGCTTTGGCATCATACCCAGGGAGCTACTAACATGCTAACAAGAACATCCCTCAAATAATCTGTGGGTTATCTCTATCATCACTTCTAGACTAAACCTTGACTAAGAACGGTCATCACAAGGCAAAGGAGGCATTTTAAAGGACAAAGAGACCAGAAAGAGATGAGCTGACTAAATCTGGCAGAAATCA
Source organism: Taxidea taxus jeffersonii (assembly GCA_003697995.1). Lineage (NCBI taxonomy): Eukaryota > Metazoa > Chordata > Mammalia > Carnivora > Mustelidae > Taxidea > Taxidea taxus. Next base: position 15,413 of record RCUC01047507.1, on the reverse strand, counting down.
GAACACATCAGGATGAAACAGAATTTGAGGCATGTTACAGAAATTTGATGTAGTGGAAATGCACGTAAGGGAATAACACCTTACTTGTGTTGTTCCCAACCAATAGTTTACAACCCTACTGGTGTATCACAGAAGTAGTAACTTCATGACTGTTTAGCACACAAACTACCATATCTAGAAGACAGAGCAATAACAGATGGAAAGCATTTCACCCCGGTAATGATGAACCAGCAAAGTGATCTTGTGAACAATAGCGGTGTTCTCCCTCACAAATCAATTTGTTTTTTTCTACCTTGGAATCATATTGTACACGGAAAGTAAAAGGTGAGTTTTTGGGAGAGGGGGAAGTTGCAGACCCAACTCTCCTACAATTGCATGGCAAAACAGTATTTTCCATGGCAAAACACATAATGCTGTGCGACTCTCTCTCAGCTCTGCCGGTCACGGTCACAGAGTGTGGACAGACCAAACAAGTGGGAGGTCTGCGTAGGGGGGCACTCCTGGAAATCAAATGGGGTATTGACTCAAAGCATTACTCTGCTCCTTTTTCTATTTTCCAACTTGCTCTATTTAACAGTTCTGCATCTCAGTTTTAAAATCAATACCATGGATACAACATGAAAAGAAGAAAGGCTCTTCTATAAAGATGTAATTGGAGTACAAGATTCGTGAGGAAAAGCGCACATATGCAACTGTACCACTCAACAAATATTTACAAACTGAAAACATCTCTGTAACCAGCATCCAGTTTGAGACACAGACAGCTCCCAGCACCCTAGAAGCACCTTTCAACCTGCCCCCAGTCCAAAGGAAAGCCTTTTTACTGACTTCTCACAGAGTAAACTAGTTTTTACTCTAATTGAACTTTATGTAAATGGAATAACATTGTGTGCTGTTTTTTTATTTGGTTTCTTTTGCTCAAACTCTGTTTAGCAAATGTCTCCATATTGTCACAATTGTGAAGAGTTTTAATAAAGGAATGAGAAAATAGGGCAATGCTTGGTATGGAGGGAAAAGAAGCTGAATTAAAAGTTGTTGCTATTGCTACAGGTATTAGATTATCATAAATGATAATAAATGCGATAATTTTTTAGAATTGCAGTAGTAACAATAGCTCAACAGAACTTGTGAAGAATGCCAGTCTACTGAGGACAGCCCTGCCAACATACTGTAATTTCCAATCCGTGTGGTCTAAAAGTACAAGTCACCCTCTAAGAATAGATTCTGAGTGTGATGGCTGTGCTTCCTCGCACAGGTAAATGCAAGTGGGGCAGCCTTCCTATCCAGGCTAGTCTCAGTCTCCGCAGGACAGGAACCCTGACATTTAAAGATATAGAACACATTTATCACAATTGTCACTTGCCATTAATTTACATTCCCTTTATGCATCTGTTCAAAAAATAATTAGGATTTTATGCTGCAGTAAATATGCTTGTTCATCCATTAGTGCAAAGCAAAAGATTAATTGCATTACAATGGGAATCAGGACGACAGCACTCCGAGCCACAATGATAACAGTGACAGCTGGGCTGCCCACAGTACTTTGCTCTGATAAGCTTCAAAAACAAGTGTAGATGGGAAAATAATTAAATCACTGACAAGATGGCACCAGCCTTATTTTCCCTCTTCTTGCATTCTGCTAACAATCACCAAACAAAAAGATTCTCCCTGTGAATTAGAAAAGGACCTTTATTTCTTTTCTCCCTATCTTCAAGTGCCCTAGTTTAATGTTGGTAATGAGCTGGACTGCTAAGAGATCTCACTTTTGTTTAACCTCCTATCATTTATCTCTCAGCAAGCTGAAGAAGAGGTCAGGGCTGCCCTGAACCAGCCTTTCTAACTAGCCTCTACTGAGAGCCCAACAGACAGGGCTGGCCCTGGACATGTATCCCATGCAGTGGCACACAGGACATGGTGCTTAGTTCAAAGCTCTGCTGTCACCATGTTAAATTCTTAATAGAGGCCTTGCATTTTAGCTTTCTCTTGGGCCGCACAAATGATGCACTAAGTCCTGCCAATGGATGTAAAAAGTAGTAATATAATCTCTAATATGTGTGTGTCATTATTATGCAAATAATGTGTCTATAAGCATGTTGAATGGACATATGTAGACTATACACATATTTATATATATCACATATATATGTATATTATTATGTATATGTTACATGTGTATCAGTGAATCCATCCACACCCAGACTTACTGATACAGCTCCCCAAAAGGAAACAAAAACAAACAGCAAACAAATTCGTCTTCCCTTTCTTTTCCCTGGTCACTTAGAAAAGAAAGTGGTGTTAGTGAGTAGAAACGGAACATCTGTTTGAGAAAGCATCTGAGAAGGAAGAGATGTCCCAGACTTGTACTCCAATTGTCTCCTGACTAGGGACACTTTTTAATGGTTCAAAATACTGATCATTGTTTTAGGGACAATGGGTGTTAACAAGCGTTTAACCTTGGGCAGGAGTTTACCATCATTTGAGAAAACATCTGTGCAATGATTTGAATAATGATCTAGTCTACATCCTCTTACCCCCCCCCTCCCACCACCCACCACCAAGAAAATAAAAATTATAGAATAGCTCAATTTAAAACTTCATTCTTTGATGTTTAATCAAGGTGACAACAACAGCCAGATAACTAATCTCACACTGACATTCCCATAGTAAGAAGTAACTAACAGATGGTCATGATTGTAACCCAAATGTTTGGATAATCATCTTTGACAAATCATGTATCATGGCAGCTCCTCAGATGACAATGACTTCTTTGGAGTCCCCTAAAAACCTGGCCCATTAAAGAATTGCTTGATGACATAATGTATTTACTACTCAGCTAGAAAATAGCCAGAGTTTATTGTTCTCCATGATTTTTTCATCTTATTTTTAAAAGTCCCTTGGATTTGTTAAATTTATTCATTGCAATTTTTCTCCAAGTTGGAGAATAAGAGAGGGACTTTTGTTATTGATAGGGGATGAGGGCTCCGAAAATAGGACAGGTACAAGACGAGAGTGCTTAAAGGGAAGGAAAATGCAAATTAACGACTGTAGACGTGGGTGTTTTTGCCCTGGCAGCAGCTGCTGAATAATTAGGGCCCAAAGGCCTTCATAAAGGTTATAAGTCCTGTTACTGTGGCTAACCAAATCTGCTTGAGTAATTTTCCTTTCACTATTGCAATTATGGGGTTTTAACTCACTAGGTAGCTGATTTTGTGGCATGTACATATTCTATGTGTCAGGGAAAATGAGCTTCCAGGGCTCCCCTCTGGACCACTTTAGAGCAATGATCATAAATCCTCACTAAAGGGAAACTGGTTCTTAAGAGAAGCAATTCTAGGGGTGGGAGTAGAGGAAAAAAATGGAAGAAGTAGGCAAACATTTGTAAGCAATAGGGCTGAAAACTGCATTGTAGCACAGCACAATAACATAATATAACATGATAGAGTACACTAGAATATGTTGTACTTTGGCGATATAATACACATTTTATGTCTCATTATTATAATTACAGATAAGCATTCACCCTAGACTTTCCTAGACAATTATGATAATACTTAGATCCGCTTTTCCCCATAAGTCACCTTCACTTTCTAGTGTCCCCTCTTAGAGTTGTGAAACCATGGTCCTTACCTCTTTTACCTTTTCTTGTGTAACCCTGTGCATTAACTCTCTGTCTCATTTGTCTCATCATCAAGTTTGTCTCCTCCTATCCTGACATAATATCTGGTATTAAGATGGGATAGAACAGTCAGTAGTGTGAGAGAAGAAATAAGCCTGATTTCTGGTGGTAAATATCAGTTCTGTGAACTGGGTAATGTGACTAATTTATCTGAACTATAATTTCCTTACTTTTAAAATGGAAAATTACTAATTTTAGAGATTTTAGATAGACATCAAATATAAAAATTTATGGAAAGTCCTTTTTTAATCTTAAATATATTTATCTATCATCTTTCTCCCCCCACACCTCTTTCTCTGTCTCGGTCTCATTTCTCTCTCCATAAATCCTCCATCCACATATACACATTTCAATATATTTTACCTTGTCCTTAAAGTGAAGACAAACATGTCAGCAGAGCTTAAACATTTCAATTCACATCTTACACAAAATACAAGGTTTATCAATAAATATTTGATATAACTTCGAAGTACTTTTGACATTTAACAGGAAAAAAAAAATAGTTATAGAACATAGTTTTCATGTGGCCAAAGAAGGTGTTCTATCCAGAGCTAAGCATATCATGAGCCTAAGAATCGGCCCTGGGTTGGTACTTAGACCATCAAAGGGCCACTGGTACATGAAAATGTATTTGTATCTCCACCAATTTTATATTCCATATCAAAGATCCCAGTTCAGCAAGTTCTTTTTCACTACAGAAAGAACTTTCAACAAATAATATTCTTAGATACACATATTTAGATATAAGCTTAGAATTCATGGATGCATTAATAATTTTCCCTCGCAAAATACAGTTTTAATAATGTTTTTCAGTGTACAAGTGCCTCCTACACAGTGCTTTTTTAGTTGTTGAGGCTTAAAGCACTTTGTGTTGATTAATAGTGGTTTGTTGGTAAGAGCCCTGGCCCAGTATTATGTTAGGTTCTGAGGAATCATAGGCAGGATATGGATGTCATCTGTGGGAAGAGGGGTCCTGGGACTCAAAAGATAGAGTCATTGTCAGGGACGATTTATAATTGTGAAACCATCAGGCTTCTCCATTGTGTCCTAACATAAAAGAATAACAATAAGCTTTGATGTGAACAACATTTGTGAAATTTTATTTAATGTGTATGTTTAAAAGGTCTAAAATTACTTTTACTCTGTGCAAATGCACATGCTGTGTAAATGCAGATTTTTTTTCTTTCTTTCTTTTTTTTTTTTTTAAGGATTTTATTTATTCGACAGAGAGAGACACAGCGAGAGAGGGAACACGAGCAAGGTTAGAGGGAGAAGCGGAGCAGGGAGCCCGATGCAGGACTCGATCCCAGGTCCTTGGGAACATGACCTGAGCTGAAGGCATACACTTAATGACTGAGCCACCCAGACACCCCATAAATGTAGATTTAATCTAGAACCTCTAATTCCTGTTCCCTCCAACACATCCACTGGCCAGAATATCACTCAGTGCTTCCTATACAGAGTTTCAGATGCCAACCATCATGACAAGCCAGAATAAAATTTCCATGACAAACACAAGTTATTCATACCATAGAGAGCTCATACCAGGACCACATGTTAAGAGCTCAAGGAAAGGAAAACAGCAAGGTGGGGTCGGGGTGAGGGGTCTTACATTACAACATCAAACAGTATCCGGCACAGAAATCTGATCTCAACCGGTTAGCTTATCTGTGATTAAGCCAGGTTGACTAAAAGACTCAGATTTGGGGTAGAGACAAGTAAAACATTTGGATGATGTGACTCTCATCCTACCTTCTCCTGATCTAATATAGGATTGATTTCCTGTCCCCATCTTCATGATAATCCCAAAAAAGTGGAAAGGCAATATAAAATATTAGAGTTCAAATGTCAGTAGAGGACAAATGGGAACTCTGACCACTCATGAGTTTATTAACTTGAACAAGTAATTTATTTGAAAGTCAGATAAAATTAACTCTATAATGGAAATAATAATAGTACCTACTTTGAAGGATATTGTCAGGAGGGAGAAACTGTGTGTAACATTATTTGCATAGCATTTAATACAAAATAATACTCCATAATGTCAATTATTACTATTATTATCATACAAAGAGGAAAGATCTTAAATATGGTACATAATCACATAGATTCCAAAGCTCTGAAATTGGGGCAGAATATTTTTAGTATCATATTCAAACTTTCCACAAATGTTTTGATCTGAAATGGCATAGACCAAGGCTCGAAGACCCATCCTTGGACTTCCATCTTCCCCTTTTTCCCAGCTAAAACAAATGGACACATGTGTGGACACATTAGTATCTACTTCCCTATGAAAACTTTCCTGATAACTCTATTCAACTCTAATTTCTCAATTTGTTGACGGCCCATGGTGTTAATTGTACAGAATATGTTAGCATACTTAATTTATTTCTGCATTATAGTTTCTCCTTGGTCTCATGTGCATATTGCCTTATTAACACATCTGTTAAATTCTTAAAAGTCAGGGATTATGTCTTATGTTTCCCATAGGCCTCCCATGCCACATAAACAGCACATTTTGGAAAGATTCTAAGTCATATTGAATCCTAATTCTTTTAAATTTCCCATATTTACCTTATTTTTTGGTACAATTCCTGGTTGAATTTCAACTACTTGCTTTCAAAAATGCAATTTCCATACTGGTATAAAGTGTTCTAATAATGTCCTGATCAATGCTACTCCAGGGTTACTGCTGATTATATACCTGTTTCTAAATCCCAGAGTCATCAACTGTTTTCCTTTTGTCTTTTTTAATTGTTAAACTATTAACACTTCCCAAATATTCTGCATTATTCAGTTTATGGTCTAGTCTGATATGCGGGTTTTGGTTTATCACAATGCAGTCATTCCATAAAAATCCCTTCTTTTATCACTTAGGAACAGATAAAATTATTATTCAAGGAATATCATGGTAAATTTTTCAAGAAGGATCACATTTTAAAATTAATCAAGGTTTTAAATTTGTATTTCCTATTCCATAAACCTCAAATTAAACTTGATTAATCATTTGACCAGGCGATTATTTGGAAAATCAGAGAGCGAGTGCACAAGATGCCTATGTCTGGGTGGAACTTTTTTATTTTCACTTTTAACATCTCTTTCAAAAGAATTAAATGGTCACTGAAGAAAATTTGGAAAATACAGAGAAATACATATAAATCAATAAAATCCCAAAGAATCTCCTACCTATAAATATCCACTATGAACATTTTTTAACTTTTCATTTTGAAATAATTTTCAACTTACAGAAAAATTACAAAAACAGTTGGAAGAGTTTTCATATATCCCTCATCCAGCTCTTTCTAATGATAGCATTTTGCACAATCACACTACCAGGATCAGAAGGAATTACCATGGGTAGACCATTACTATCTTGTTGGCTACTTTTCTTCTTCCTAGTTGCCACTGTCTTTACCATCCTTGCACACATTTCCCCAAGCCATAACAGACTGGAAAGCAAACATGCCAAAGGAATAGTAACAAAACAGTATTTCTCTAAATACAAACTCATCTACAGAGCTGAGAGAACTCCTGGATCTTCTCATTCATTCATTAACTATTTGCTTCCAACTTGCTATGAACTGGGCATTATTTTAGGCTCTGGAGATAACACTATGAACAAAGCTTTTCCCTTGATGGAACTTGCATTCTACTGTGGGGGACAGGCAATAAAAATGCATTTATACTACAATGGTAGGAGGTACTATGGAAAGAAGAGAGCAGGAAATAACTGGGATAGAAATGGGTAAGGAGGCAGAAATTGATTTTACATATGTGGGTAAGGAAGACCTTTCTGATGATTTGAGCAATGTTCTGAGTCAGCCCAGTAAATAGGGAAAAGGGTTTCCAGGCAGAAACTGCAAAGCCCTGATAGAGGAACATACCTGGCATGTTGTAGAAGCAGCAAGGATATCCTTGTGCATAGACTGAGCTAAGGGGAAGCAAGGTAAGAAAGGGAAGTCTATGATGTGGCTAGGCATCAGATAAAGTGCAATATCCCCATCCCAGTAAATTCCTCTTGAATTTTTATGGAAACTCCCTGTGCACTTCTAAATACATTCCTCTAGGCTGCAGCAGAAATTCCACCAGTTCCTTCCCTGGGTTATAGTAATGATTTTTTTTTTTTGTCAATTCTCATGACCCACTACCTTGGCTATATGTATGTGTTCCAGGAATCCACACTAGTGGTGTTCAGGCTTTTACTCTAGACAGGGCCCTCAAGAGGTGTCCTACCTCCCTGAATATTACCTGAGAGACTGAATATAGAGACAATGGCTAGATCTTCTATAAAAGAAGAACTCTAACTCACAGCTTGCAATAATCTGCCCAGGAAACCAATCCTTTATCTATAATTAAGAACCCAGGAACCCAGCCTATTATAGGTCAGACTCTCAGGAGGCCAGGTTGGTACCTCCAAGAACAATTCAAGGTAAATTGTAACTTCTGTAACAATGGCCCAAAATGGCCAGGACTTGATTAATAACTGACAGATTCCCTAGTTTTGTTCCCACTTCCAACTTAGAAACAGCCAGAAAAAAATTAAATATACTCCCCTAACCTATCACGTGGGATGCTCCAATTCCAGTTAGCCTGCTTGCGGCTTTCCCATGTTCACAGCTTCCAGTCAGGGCACACTTGAAGGCTTCTCTTTTCCACTATAAAGTTTTCCCACTCCTCTGCCTGCTTTTAAGTCTCTGCCAAAACACAAGTGCAGTGGCTGACTCTCTTGCTAGAGCAAGTTCTTAAGAAATAGCTTTTGCCTTTCTCATTTGGCTGATTTTATTTATTTCTGCACACCTTCCTGCAATAGGGAAAACCCCTCAGCCTTCAACTTTCACAGTAATAAATTCATATATATATACATATATGTATATATATATGTCTACACTGTACATGATGTGACTAGAGGTTGAACTATGATTGGTAGAAGTCTGAAGTGTGTGTGTATGTGTATTATACAGTCAAACTTTTTCCTTAAGATATGGTAGAGTTCGGATGACATATACACACTTCTGCATGTAGTCATTAATGGTTTATATTCCTTAAGGATTCAGTCCTCCGCTATCTTCTCTTTTCCTCTCTGTATTTCCGTTCTCCATTACTCTGATTCTATGAAGATGACAAGCAGTTTCTATTTCTTGCCCTTTGAGCTTCAGACCTTATTTCCCACTACTTCTTAGGTTTCATAAAGACACCGCCTACTCAATACAAGTAGGTCATCTTCCTCCATTGACCTGTTGCTTCTCCAAGTCAGTGAATGGCACTGCCATTTACCTGGTTGAACTATCTAGAACCCTAGGTGTCATCACCGATACCTTCTTCCTTTATCTTTTATCCTCTGTATTGCATCCAGTCATCTACCCCTCTCTCAATTTTATCTTTTAAGTATATATCACTGGACATCTGAGAGCTAGGAACTATTTCTCTGCTTTATTGCCATTTCCATCTTAGTCTGAGCTACCTTCACCTTTTACATGGTGTCCTGCAATAGCATCTGTATTGGGTTCCTAGGGGCTAATGTAACAAAGTACCAAAAACTGGGTAGCTTAAAACCACTTAAGTTTATTGTCTCATCATTTTAGAGGCCAGAAATTCAATATAAGGTGTTGGCAGTACCATGCTATCTGTGATGGCTCTGGGTTGAGTCCTCCCTTGCTCTTCTAGCTTTGGTGTTTGTTAGTAATCTTAGGCATTTCTTGGCTGATAGATGCATCACTCTGGTCACACGGTTGTCTTCTCTTTGTGTCTTCACCTTATCACCTCTCTTCACATGTCTGTCTCTGTGTCTAAATTTCCCTCTTCTATTAGGACACCAGTATGGGTTTAGGACCACTCTAATGACCTCTTTTTAACTTGATTACTTTGCAAAGCCTTAGATCCAACTAAGGACATTTTTAAAGTATACTTCTGGAGGTTAGCACCTCAACATATCATTCTGGAGGGCACAATTCAGGACCTAAACTTGCCTCCTTGATTCTCTCAGGTTACCCAGTTCCATTTCCTACTCAATAACTAGAGTAAACTTTTCAAAGTTCAATCTGATTAATTCATTTATCTACTTAAAATCCTCCCATGTTATCTTACTAGTCTTAGGATACAAATAAAACTCCTTTGACATGGCCTGCAAGGAACTTCTGAGTCTGGTACCTCCTGTACCACAACATGTCCCCTCTCAGTTCTGTGTTTAATAAATATATATATATGTATGTACATATACATATATATATATATATGCATATATATTTTTTTTTCTCTTTTTGTTGTCTGCCATGTTTCCTCTTTCCCCAGGACTCTTTTATATACTGCTCCTTCTGTCTGGAATGCCATTTTCTTCCTTCTTTTACCTAGTATCCTTATATGTGTTCTCAGATTCTTTTTTTTTTTTTTAAAAAGGAAATCCTTCCCCAGCATGTTTCCTCTCCAAAATTACAATTTTCTATCTAAATGAATAATGTGATTACTATCTACCCCTTCAATTAGACTGAGCTTTATTGAGAGCAAGGAATAATGGTTGGCTTTATTTATCAATCTATCTCTAGTTTCTAGTAAAATGACTGGTGTATCATGGATGTTCAAAGTAGTTTTTTTTGATTTGAAGAATACATGATTAAATGAATCAGATGTAATCAAGAGCTGTTTTCCTTAAAACTCTCTATGGCAATAGATTAGTTGATTTTTCTCAATCTTTTGTGAAATAGAAAACTATACTTATGTCATCAGAAGCCAATGATCAACGATTTGGTGACTGGTGCCAGTACATGGACTGCACTTTGAGTAGCAATCATCTGTACATCTTCTCTAGTTGGATCATTCATTCTGAGGTTCTGGAATCAAACTGACCTCTTTGTAGGACAAGGGACTTAAATAATTGATTTTTCAAAATAAAAACATGTACACTAAAGTGCTGTTATTTAACTTATCCATTTGCCTAGAACACTGTAACTTGAACAGTGAACACTGTTTAGAGATAACTGCTAGCTGCTCATTCTTTTTCTACTCTTTCCATGGCCTTTTTACGTGGGACCACCTCAACCATAAAGTAAGCCTAGAGTAGAGATCTTCCATGCTGATGAACTTAGCCTCTTAATACTTGTCTGCTCAGCTCTCATGAGTTAAAATGGGTACTCTCTTTCTCAAAGTGGTGACAGTAGATGACCTGTCTCCCAGCTTATCAAAGGTGCCAATTGCTAACCTAAGAGTAATGGCTGGTAGTCTCTTTTTTTCAGGAAGATATCTAACTAGGAAATCAAACTAGATACACAGACCAAACTCTTTAAACAGGGAATCCTTTATCAGCCAATACTTCAAAATACTAATAAACTATAAGACAGTTTTTTGAAACTTCAGACTCTGTATCTTAGGAATAGTCATATGTATATTTTTTTGAACCTTACTCTGTTTGTCAGGGTTTCTCTGAAACCAAAGCGACTTTACCAGCCAGTGGAGTAGATGTTCTCTCTTTGTTACCTGGAATCCTGGCAAAGTTCCTGGCAGAATTTTTCTATCTCAGGGAGACCTACTCATCTGGAATAGATTAGAATTATCTGTCTGGCACAAGATTACTATTGCAGCAAGTGGTGCATTATCCAAGACATTTATGGTGATAGCTATTAGCTAAACTCCCAAACTCAAAGAGAATAAAAGGAAAATTTCTGTATCTATACCAACTTTTAAGTCTTAAACTTTCTTCCCAGAAGATCTGATGTCACATCAACCATGACTTCTCCAATAAATATTTTTTAAAGATTTTATTTATTTATTTATTTATTTGACAGATAGAGATCACAAGTAGGCAGAGAGAGAGAGGAGAAAGCAGGCTCCCCACGGAGCAGAGAACCCGATGTGGGGCTCGATACCAGGACCCTGAGATCATGACCTGAGCTGAAGGCAGAGGCTTTAACCCACTGAGCCACCCAGTTGCCCCTCCAATAAATATTAATTGTATTCTTGGGCTATAAAACCCACTAACTGAGATGTAATACATTAGTCAGGGTACTGAAAGAGAAGGGATGACCTATTCTTCCAAAAACTATCAAACAGGGGCCCCATGTTTTAGAGAACTCTGTTTAGTCCTTTTCCAGCCCATATCTCTCTCCATATGAAAAAAACTTTGTAGTCCAAGGAGTTATGCCCTCCAAGAACCATGTCTCGCTTCTAGATCATACTTCAGGTACCTGATACCCCTGAAATTTCCTACCCATATGGCTTGTATGCACTTGGAAGTTCACAAGGACCTCTTCAAAAGATTCAACTTGCTAAAGTACACCACCAGTATACAAACCCATAAGCTCACTCAAAGAGAGGCTTTATGTCTACAAATGGAGCTGGATATACATGGGATGGGGTGTCTACACATATTTGCATGAGGCCCCTCAAGGTGCAACATAGTGTCCACATGGAACAGACGGCATCTCCATGCTTCAGCTTGGAACTCTAAGGGTTCCAGTAATCCTGTATTCAAACCTGGTCTTTCTGGTTATTTGTAACAAAACACTGTCAAGATAGGGGAATGGAACAATCTTTAAGCAATCTGATAGAGTTATTTAAATCTTCTAAATATTTAGTCATATGGTATGTGAGTCTCAATTTTTCCCTGCCCTTAGCCACATATGTTAGAGAAGATCTGCAGATGGCACCCAGGGGGATGGGTAAGCAGAGTTTAACGAAAGAATATTAACAAAGGTGTTACAGAAATTAAAAGGGGGCACCTGGATGGCTCAGTTGGTTAAGTGTCCAACTCTTGATTTCGGCTCAGGTCATGATTTCAGGGTCGTGAAATTGAGCCCCCATATCAGGCTTTGTGCTGGGTGTGGAGCCTGCTTAGGATTCTCTCTTTCTTTCTCTCTTCCCTTCCCTCCTGCTCTCTCACATGCTCTCGCTCTAGAAAGAAAGAAAGAAAGAAAGAAAGGAAGGAAGGAAGGAAGGAAGGAAGAAAGAGAGAAAGAAATCAGTTGCTAGTAATAGTGGGAATCTACATCTAAGGGCAAGGAAGGGATTTGTTAATGGAACCTGGAGAGAAATCAGCTAAAAAGAACACTTTCCTCCAAAAGTTGAAGCCTTCAATAGAGAAATGTAGTTACTGACAACCCACAGCCTGACAGAGAGAGAAGGCTAAATGAATACCACAAACCCATCTCTTCTGCTCTCTCACCTCCTGGTGGTAACTTCTATTGGATAAAGCCAATCAGAAGCCAGATGGAAAGAGATGTTAGTTGATACAATCCAGAATACAGCCTCCCAGCTTTATAGTGCAGAACAGAAGGGTAGAGAAAAAGAAGCAACTGGAGAGTATCCAGCATATGCTGAGGACAAATTTCAAATCCAAATTCAAACTCAAGGTTTGAGCATGTTAGAAATGCACAAGCTTTGGAAACAGGTATAGCTGGGATTTTAAGCCCCAATTCTGTCACTTACAAGCTGTTACTCCGAGAAAGTCATTTCACTTCCACGTGCTTGTTTTCTTTTCTTTATGTTAATAATAATAATAAGAATAATAATATCTATCATGAATTAGGCATATTGTTGACTATTAGGTCAATTTATACACACATAAAAATAAGTAAACAGGTATCAAGTTATAATATATACTTCCTAGAGAAAGTTTGCTTCCCTCAGAGCAACTTTTCCTCCCTTTTCTGACATTTTGTTGGCAGCTAAGCCCCTACAATCAGGAACTCTACTAAGTACATCAGGGGCCAAAATGTTAAGGATTCCAACTCTGCCTTGAGAGCAATGTGTCGAAGTAGGAAGAGAACACTGCATAGAAATACAAAATGTAATGAACTTTTAATTTGTGAGAAAGTAATAATCTTTAATAAGATCATGAGACTGAAAATTGAAAATTATAACTTCATTTTAGGAAGTGCAGTATGATACAAAATCAATACTACCCTGGAGCCCACTTATAGGAATGCTTTAGAATAAAGCTACTAAAGGAAAAAGTGTAAGATACACCCTGTCTTCTATTTCTCTTTCAAAATAAATTCACTTTTAAATGAATATAGAATGCTATTCAAAATCTGCCCCAGATAAGATGTCAAAAAATCTTAAAGGATAACAGGAATTTTTTAATTGGAGACAGCAGGAAAGAACAAGGAATGTGGGACTCAGTGGTAAAGCTTGACAAATCTAAATGTTAGCATGTGTTTTTTTAAAAGTACATTCTTGGGGCGCCTGGGTGGCTCAGTCTAAGTCTAAGGCTACTAAGTGTCTGCCTTTGGCTCAGGTCATGATCCCAGGGTCCTGGGATCCAGTGATCTAGCCCTGCATCGCATCTGGCTCCCTGCTCAGTGGGAAGCCTGCTTCTCCCTCTCCCACTCCCCCTGCTTGTGTTCCCTCATTTGCTTTGTCTCTCCCTGCCAAATAAAGTCTTTAAAAAAATAAAAAAATAATAAAAGTACATTCTTCAGTATTTAGTGAGATTGTAACCCTTTGGCATTAATGGCTGTAAATGAAGCTACAGGAAAAGAGTATTTCATGTGTTTAACATCTGACCTATGTTCTCTAGGCCAATGTAGTGATGAGAATATCTATTTTTCCTTAGGTAACTTCTCTGTAGTACAACATTTAAGTTTAACCTAATAAATGTTATTGTATGAATGTTATATGAATAGTACAGGCTAGATGGATACTGGGGGAAATAAGCAAATAAAACACCAGGACTTCTTGGTCTTACAATATCAAGGGAGTTAGACCACAGACACATATTGAGAAATTCTTCTAAGGTTGACTTTGGTTTTATTCTAAAATGCAACAAAAATTGAAATCAGATACTGTTTTTTTTTTTTAATATAAATAAGAACATTTTGGAAAATGTGCTATAATGAGCTGATGGAAGAAGATATTAATTTTATGGTTGTGGTAGTGAAAGAAGTTCTTTGGAAGAGAGCATTCAATGCTAGCTTGGGGACAAATACAGGAGGACTTCAGGAACCAGAAGTAGCACAACTGTCAGAGAGTAAACACCACAATAAAAGCATGAATGAATAAGGGGAAATGGATTTTCAGGGAAAAAAAAAGTAGTCCTCTGTGCTAATGCACAGTAGACTATGTATATTGGGATAAGGATTGGTAAATAATTTTTAAGAAAAAAAATATATGAAAAAGGAGATTTTTGTGGAAATAAGAATTGTACTGAGATATAATTCAGTACCATAAAATTAACACATCTAAAATAATATTTAATGTGGGGTATTTGGGGTTTTTTTTGTTTATTTTTTTACCATATTTATAGAGCTGTTTAACCATCAACACAATCAATTTTAGGGCATTTTCTGGGTCCATGGACAATTCCTTTTTATTTCCCCCAATCCAGTAAAAGGAATTTGATCTATTCTGTGAAGCACTGATTTACTAGGTTATCAGTGCAAAAATTCTGAACTTTTTTAGTAATAGGGTGACATGATCACCATTGCGCTTATGGAAAATACCCTGGTAGCAATGTATGGTATGTAAAGGAACCACTTAAATCTGAGGAATCAATTTTTACTTTCACATATTCTCTATTACTTTCACATAGTCTCATTTCACATATCTACACGAATTCTGTATACCCGTGGAAACATCTTTTCACTAATCTGTCGATTACATCCCACATAAATTCCTTCATGTATAATACTTCAAGCAAACCAGTAAACATTTCCTAAGTAATAATGTGCTTACAACTAGGCTCCTCTCTTTCTTTGGTTTGTGTTCTCCTTGGAACCTGACTTTAAAGCACATTAATAAGTGTTTGTTT
>RCUC01047488.1:0-18311 GCA_003697995.1 Taxidea taxus jeffersonii | reverse complement strand
CCACCCTCATAATCCCTAAATCTCAGATTTCAAGACTTCAGAACAGCAAGAAGATAAATGTTTGTTATTTAAGCCACCCAATTTTTTGTACTTTGTTATGGCAATCCTATGAAGCTAACACAATGACTTTTAACACCCCCTCCAACTAAACTAAACTAAAACTAACAACCTTTCCATTCCTCATAATTGTAAATTTGATCAAGGATCTCCAGTTAGTTCCATGTGTAGAGAGCATTCATAATTTTACCCAAAGGAATTACCAAATTGTTATGAATGAATAATTATTGTATGTCCAATCTTTCCCCTTACTAAAAGCAAATTTATATTTTTTAGAGCAAAAAGAAAAAATGTTTTTTTTTCTTTCTTCTGGAAAGAACTCTTAATATTTACTCTCTTAACGACTTTAAAATATACCATATGGCAGCATTGACTATAGTCATCATGTTGTACATCACAATCTTACTACTTATTTAACTTATAACTGAAAGTTTATAACTTTTGCCACCTTCATCCAATTTCTATTATTGTTATCCTATCACTTCTGACTGATTTTATAGTAGAGCAGATAATTTGTCTTTTTAGGTCACAAGTTGCCAAGGGACTATATATACACTAAGAAGAGTATAGCCAAAAATAAGAAAACAAGCAGAAACTCTAAATGATTATGGAACAGAGAGCTGTTTAGTAATCCACCTTGGACTGTGATGTGATTTAAAAAAATACTTTTGTTGAGTCCTGAAATCCAGGGGTTGTTTTTAGCAAAGTTATACTATTTGAATACATTATATATCTCCATTTATTGATGCCTCATATTTTTCTACCTTTCAATCTGCCACCTCTATCTTCATTTGTTTTTCATATTTAGCTACTCTAATTTTCTTTATTCTTTGTGTATATTCAAGTTTTTTTTGTAAAAATTCAAAGTTGGTTTGTTCATTGAAGAAAGTTTGAAAAGAAAATCTAGTTATATTAAGCCAAAAGGAATTGAATAGAAGGAATGAAGTACTTACACATTTTTGGAAAAACTGAAGGACTGTGAATGAGGCACTGAGAATGACTCCAACAATAATTTCACTGTGAGAGTACTCTCAATTCCAGCACTGGGTTCTCCAGTGGAACCATGTAGGTCTAGTTAAGGATTTAACATTGCCCAGGCTATTTCAGCTAAACCAAGAAGAATGAATACCCAAAGCTTAGCCCCAAAATTAGGCAATTAGATGAAGAGGCCATTGTTACTGACATTCATTGCCAGCCCTGTCAAAGCATAGCTACAAATGATAAACATCTATATCTCAGAGTATGGCACAATTATCTTTGTCACTCATGTAAATATTAGGTTGTCTTTTTGTTTTGATGATTATTTCCTTCTCTGTCCAGAAGTTTTGTATCTTGATGAAGTCCCAGTAGTTCCTTTTTGCTTTTGTTTCCCTTGCCTCCAGAGACGTGTCTAGTAAGAAATTGCTATGGCTGGTGTCAAAGAGATTGTTATTTGTGTTCTCTTCTAGGATTTTGATGGTTTTCTGTCTCACATTTAGTCTCTCATCCTTAGAATTTTTTGTATATGGTGTAAGAATGTGGTCCAGTTTCATTTAACATTTTGAGTTCTTTTTGTGATCAGATACCTAGCATCTCTAAACTTAGCATCTCCACAACTAACTTTACTTGACATGGATTTATTTATCTCTAAATAAATTTCCTTGAAATGCAATAATTCATCTTTACATACAGTCAGATTTATTAAGTGATTATTTCCTTTTCCAGACTCTTGTCATTACTGCTACATCACTGGATGCAATAACATCAAAGAGAGATGTTCATCTGACACCAGATCAAAGTCAAAGATTATTTTCTGGCAAAGAAAGTAATGTAAGTAATTTCTCACTGAGAAAATCATGTCCCATGGAAAAAATATTAGGAACATTTTTAAACATCATATAATATAATGCAGAGAATGAAACACACTAGGTATATAGTACTTTACAATGCATTGTAAGAAGTACAATATGTCAATTATCATAAAACATAGAAGCCACAAAACTCCTGATAATTATGTTATTATAAGATATTATATTCCAAGTCTTAAAAAAGAAGTACCTTGAATTTCTCTCTATAAAACAGTCATTTTTTTCCAAAAATAGGATTTTTTTAATGGTAAAAATCTAAGCTAAATAGGAATACAGAATGGACAAGACATCTATCAGACCAGAATAGAGTTATCATTTGTTTTTTTCATTTGTTCCACTGTCATAACATTAGACAAAACATTTAAACTTCCTGAGACTAATCTGTCTTCTTTCTGAATGAGAACCAGATATGCTCATTTCCATTTTTTTAAGTTTTTTTTAACTTAAAAAAATTGTTTTCAGTGTTCCAAAATTCATTGTTTATACACCACACCCAGTGCTCCATGCAATATATGCCCTCCATAATACCCACTACCAGGCTCACCCAAACTCCCATTCCCCTCCCCTCAAAAACCCTTAGTTTATTTCTCAGAGTACACAGTCTCTCATGGTTTGTCTCCCCTCTGATTTCCCCCAACTCACTTATCTCCATCTCCCAATGTCCTCCATGTTATTCCTTATGCTCCACAAGTAAGTGAAATCATATAATAGTTGACTCTCTCTGCTTGACTTATTTCACTCAGCATAATCTCTTCCAGTCCCATCCATGTTGATATAAAAGTTGGGTATTCATCCTTACTGATGGAGGCATAATACTCCATTGTATATATGGACCATATCTTCTTTATCCATTCATCTGTTGAAGGGCATATTGGCTCTTTCCACAGTTTGGCAACTGTGGCCATTGCTGCTATGAACATTGGGGTACAGATGGACCTTTTTTTCACTACTCTCTATCTTTGGGGTAAATACCCAGTAGTGCAATTGCAGGGTCATAGGGTAACTCTATTTTTTTATTTTTTAAGGAATCACCACACTGTTTTCAAAGTGGCTGCACCAATGTGCATTCCCACTAACAGTGTAAGAGGGTTCCCAAAAGACTCCATCCCCAAACTACTAGAACTCATACAACAATTCAGTAATGTGGCAGGATACAAAATCAATGCACAGAAATCAGTTGCTTTCTTATACACTAACAATGAAAATATAGAAAGGGAAATTAGAGAATTGTTCCCATTTACTATAACACTAAGAACCATAAGATACCTGGGAATAAACCTAACCAAAGAGGTAAAGGATCTGTACTTGAGGAACTACAGAACATTCATGGAAGAAATTGAAGAAGACAAAATAAATGGAAGAATATTCCATGTTCGTGGATCGGAAGTTAAAATGTCTAAACTGCCTAGAACAACTATATTTTCAATGCCATCCTGATCAATATTCCACCAGATTTTTCAAAGAGCTGGAACAAACAACCCTAAAATTTGTATGGAACCAGAAGAGACCCCAAATTGCTAAGGAAATGTTGAAAAGGAAAAGCAAAGCTGGGGCATCTGACGTTGCCTGATTTCAAGCTTTACTGCAAAGCTGTGATCACCATGACAGCATGGTAACTGGCACAAAAGCAGACACCTAGATCAGTGGCACAGAGTAAAGAGCCCAGATATGGACCCTCAATTGCATGGTCAAATAATCTTCGACAAAGCAGGAAAAAAATACATAGTGGAAAAAAGACAGTCTTTTCAATAAATGGTGCTGGGAAAGTTGGTCAGCTATGTATAGAAGAATGAAACTCAACCATTCTCTTACACCATACACAAAGATGTACTCATTTCTAATCATTTTTAGATTCAACTTTCTATTGGTATGTTACTCTACTTCAGACTGAGAATCTGTCTCAACCAAACTCCTTTGGTTTTTATAAAAGCTGCTACTTAATATATTTAACTTTTTAAATTAGAAAAATATCTTTTGGCATAAATTTTACATTGGATCTTATCCTGCATTGGCCTAAAATAATGTCTAAATTGTCCTAAATAAAATTATGGTTCAGAACACTATCTCTGCCTCAATCCCAAATAACTATGTAGAAAGTCACCATAGTTCTCTGAAATAAAACTAGTGCTAGCTTTGCATTTTAAATTTCAAAATCTCAAATGTGTTTTTCATCTCCATTATACCTTGAAGCTATCCCATGCCCTTTACTAATATTCTAAGTATGTGGGATTGTGCCTCCAGTCCTCATTATCTTGCCTGAGCTCACAAAAAAGGGAAGTCTGCCAATATTTTGAAGCAATGCTGAGGGAGATCTCCTGAATTCTTCTTTCTCACTCCCTCTTAGTCTTGGAAGTGAGGATGATTAAGTCATTAAAATAAATTAACATTTTAAAGATCACCTTTTATGCATAACATGTTCTCCTGTCTACTCTCTCCATTTGATTTAGGGCCTGGTTTCCTATATACCATTAGTTTAGGCATCTGCTCCCTTTGTAATAAGCACACCAGGAAGGCCCTGTCTTTATAAGCAGGTCCTCTTTACCCAGTCTCTTTGGTTGTACATGGTTCATCCTTGGGTCCTTGACTATATTCAGATAGGGTGTATGGATAAAAAAAATTGTCACCCGCCATCTACAAATTTGGAGAATTATTGGACCTTTGTCTACAACTATTAAAAGATAATCTTTTCATCTTCTGAGAATCCTATTTTCCTTTGGTTAGCACCAAGAAGGAAGATAAGTATACTTCTACCCTTAACATGCTGTAGTGTTCTATTTTTGATCCTAGATTATTTTAAGCCTCTGAAGTTCTTCTGGCTTCCAAAAGAAGTATGTTTTCTATAGCACTTTTTACATTTGTGATAAACCTCCTGCTTAATGGCTTCATTTAGATAATATTTCTCTGCTCTGAGAAGTACAACTGCAGATATATGAAAGCATATTGTTATTCACTAATGGATATTTTAAACATCATCCAACATTTCAATAATTGGTAAATACAAAATAAAGTTCTCTTTAATTTTTTTTAAGTATGATTATTTTTAAATATCAGAAGAAGTGGGACTTTTAAGAAAAACATAATGAATTCTTCACTAGTGAAATGTGAAGCCTACCATTCAGCACAAGGACCATTAGCATGAAGGGACTGAATTATACAGCTGAACAAGCCCAGAGAGGTGAATTATACTATCAAAGAGTGACCTTATTCCAAAACTCCTTTTCTTTTTTTTTTTACATTTTATTTATTTGACAGAGAGAGACACAGTGAGAGAAGGAACACAAGCAGAGGGAGTGGGAGAGGGAGAACCAGGCTCCCCACCGAGTAGGGAGCCTGATGTGGGGCTCGATCCCAGGACCGAAGGATCATGACCTGAGGCAAAGGCAGACGCCTAACAACTGAGCCACCCAGGTTCCCCCCAAAACTCCTTTTCTAAAAAACTAAACACTATTTTTCCAAAACCTGATTTTAAGAGAGCATTGAAATCCTTTTAAAAATATTTCACAATAAAAGAGATTAAAGTCCACCAAAGTGAGAAGAAATGGTTCAATGGTCATTTTTAAATGACAAAAAGTTTTCTTCTTTATATGTAACAGCTTTAAAAGTTATTTTTATTTTTCAATCACCTTCCATGATTTTTATAACTTTTATAAACTTTTATAATAACTTTTATAATACTTTTATAATAAACCTGGATGATATTAACTCACAATATCAACAAAACAGTGAAAATAAGGTTACTATTCTAAAATTCAAAAATCAAATGCCAATAAAGATTTTTATTATTGATTTATAATTATAAATAATGGCCTCTAAGTTCTTTTATAATTTGTTCAGTAACAACAATTTTCAACATACTTAGGATGGCAGATACTTTTAATGGCAACTTTTAAGGGACCTCAACTTTTCTATCTTGCTAAAAAAATATTTCTTTCAGAAATATATTTCTTTCCCACATGACTTAGGAGTAGGTGGTTGCTAACCCTAACTCTAAAGAGATCCTGATTAGCCTGGGCCAGTTACAGTGACAATGATGGCATTTTTCTTTGTCAAGGATTGGCTTAAGGGTGGACATGTGACCTAGTTCTGGCCAATAAGACTGAAGGGGAAGTTGGCTTTGAGGATTCTGAGAAAATTTCCTTGTGAAGATTGCTGTGAAGTGATGGAAAATGCTATAGCCATTTTGTAATGATGAAGAAAAGAAACCTGATCAGAGAAATGTTAAGCATCTGGGTACTATATATAATATTATCAGCCTTGCCACTTTCCATACTTGAAAACTTACAGTTATATGAAAAATATATAATAAAGATCACTGGTATCTGTTATTTGGGATTGAAGATGTAGTACCTGATAAACTGAGAATATATCTGATTGTAATTCAGCAAGGAAGACATTAAAGATGCAGCAGTGATATGTTAGCAATGGATCACTTAAAATTTAATAAGATATGAGTAAAAGAAATTCTTGGGGTGCCTGGGTGGCTCAGTTGGTTAGGTGTCTTCCTTAGGCTTAGGTCATGATCCCAGGGACCATGTGGGGAGTCTGCTTCTCCCTCTTACCCCTCTACCCAGTTGTGCTCTCTCTCTCTCTCTTGCTCAAATAAATAAGTAAAATCTTTTAAAATATTCTTAAAAAATATGACACAATAAATGTTTATCAAGCAATATTACTAAAGTAATTTTACTTTGATATCTTCAATATAAGATTTTTTTTTAAAAAGACAGTGGTCAGGTTAACTCATTTTCTGTTATAGGAAAAAGCATAAAGACCTTTGTATCTTGGTCACATTCATTTGACAGTGTCTAAGCTGAATAAAGGTTTATTGAGAATTAGTTATCCAAGCCATTAGAGATGCCTAGATAAATGATAGTTATGATTCAGAGTTTTAAAATCTAGACAAAATTCTTGAAAAATTTTAGGAATGTTTAAGTTAGGGATTTTTTTAAAGATTTTATTTTATTTATTTGACAGAGATCACAAGCAGGCAGACAAGCAGGCAGAGAGAGAGAGAGAGAGAGGAGGGAAGCAGGCTCCTGCTGAGCAGAGAGCCCCATGTGGGGCTCTATCCCAGGACCCTGGGATCATGACCCAAGCCGAAGGCAGAGGCTTTAACCCTGAGCCACCCAGGTACCCCTAAATTAGGAATTTTGTTTTATTTATTCATTCTTCATCTATATCATTCATACATGTGTTTCCTAAGTATTCACTGATGATTTATATAGTAGGTTATGTTGGATACATTGGAAAGTATGAAAAAAGGCTTTACTTTTCTAAAGATTACAATCTAGAAGGAAAAAAAATTGTCATATGATTGATAAATTAAATAATTACTTATTTTGATTGTGGGAAACACTGACATAAAGGTAGGGATTGTATGGAAATGGATGATAAGAGTATCTGGTTTATTCTGTGATGGTTAGGGAAGTTGTCCTTGAACAATGACCAACCGAGAGGAATGGCTAACAGTGACAAAAATCTGTTTCCATGGGAGAAACATTTTATCATGTTATTCAGAATTGCTATAACATGGTGATAATAAAAAGCAGACCACATCTTTGGTTGGCTTTATTATTGTTTTAAAATCTCAAGATTTTCCATAGATAATAGATACCCCTTATTGCCTGTAGCATGGATTAGTCCTTATCACTCTCCTACCCTTGGTAAACCCTATCCATGAGGTGTGACTGATAGAGTGACATCTTCACAGAATTTTGAACAGTGTGAGTTAGGGAAATACCAGGATCCACGTCACTCATCTGTCATATTGAAGGAGCTCAGTTTAAGAATTATAAATGAATTTTAAATGTGGATATTGAACCTATGTAATTTCTCATATTCTGTTTTTCCCTAAGAGTACTGTCCTGTTCCTGCTCCACCATTCCACCCCTTTTCGGGTAGCTATAAGGTCATCCTACAATATGACAATGATAGATACTAAGAGAATATATTGCACACATATATCTGCCCTGTTTTCAGATCAAAGTTATACACACACATACAATCTTTTGAAGGAATATTTTGCGATATTAGATTGGAGGAATTTTGGTTCATTCTGGTTTAGAAACTTCTTATATTAAATAAATCTTTGTTTGTTGGACCAGCCCATTTAATGAAAACATCATAACTACAGAGAAAAATGAATGACTAACAATGTAGTTTTTATTAAAATCTAGAACTAGGATTATATTCTACAGAAAAGTTAATTTTTTAAACATTTTGCCTAGTCATTCCTGATGTTGACCAAATTTTCTGTATAATGCATATTGCCTTAAACTAGTGTGAATTTTTTTTTCAAATTTAAACATAAAATTTTAATTTAAAATATTATTTTCTTTTCTGTTGATGCAACTTTTAGATATGTATAATTTGCACATTTTAAAACTGTCCCAAATTACAGTTTTTAAATTTCCGTGAGTTGTTGAGGTGCCTGGGTGTCTCAGTCAAATGGGCATCTGGCTTAGGTTCAGGTCATGATCTCAGAGTCCTGGGATCAATTCCCATGTTAGGCTCCCTGCCCAGTGAGAAACATGCTTCTCCCTCTCCCCACTGCTTGTACTCTCTCTTGCTACATCTCTCTCTCAAATAAATAAATAAAAATCTTAAAATAAATAAATAAATAAACATCCGTGAGTGGGCAATTAAAAAAAGTATAATTGTCAATTGTGCTTTTTATAGTCAGAAACATGAATATTGATGCCAGAAGTAGGGAATTAAAACCTTAACATATATTAAGTTAAAGATTGTCTTCTTAAGGGTCTAGTATTAATACATATTAATATAAACAATTTTAAACATTTAAATATACATATGCAATCAAAAGGGAAAGTAATCATTTTTAAATTGAACAAGAAAATCAGTTTTGTTGTTTAAAAAATCTTTATGCAAATGAATTTTAGTTCTATTTTTAGCCTTTTATCATTAGGAGACAATTTAATCAGTATAAATAAGTCATGCTATTAGTGTCAATCTCATTGCATATTTGGAAAAAAATGGAGTTAATTATAGAGACGTGCTAAATGGAATAGAACTATATAAGAGTTTTGAGAATGTTAATTTTTTTTTTAAGATGCTAAGAATGTATTTTAAAATGCATGCTTTAAAAAATCAACTATATTTTACTATGGTGGAAAAGGAAGTTTGGACATCAAACCATCTTTAGATAAATTTTATATCCTAAATAGAATTTTTTAACTCTTTGGGCTTTCAATATTTGTTAATAACTGCGTATCTTATACAGTAACTGAACTTCTTCCTGTAAATAAAATGTCTCAACATCAACACTATTGGCATTTTGGACTAGATAATTCATTGCTGTGGGTAGCTGTCCTGTGCATTATAGGATGTTTAGTCTTTGGATTCTAACCTCAGGTGCCAGTAACACTGCCCCTCCCTAGATGTGACCTCAAAAAGTATCTCTAGACATCAGGAAATGTCCCTTTGGTTGAGAACAACTGCTCAAAATGCTGTGGGGAGACATAAGAAGAGAAGGGGAGCAAAAAGCCTAAGCTATCACCAGAGTGTAAGTCTGAGTCCTAATCATTAACAACAGTTAGCAATGAATATTTTAGATCATTTTCTTTTTGTTTTTCAGGCAATGTACAAGACTCCCTGAGTATCCTAGCAGAAAACCAACCAGAATGTTTTTTTGTTTGTTTGTTTGTTTTTGTTTCTTTTTTTAAAGCTGGGATGAGAAGGTTCCCAAGGAAACTTCTAACTTAGGGCCTGAGGGCTGAATATTGTATAGGGCTTTAGCAGGAGATTCAAGTTCAGCCAAAATTTAAGCCAGTTTGGGAAATAGAGATGTTGTCTGGCAAGTAGCATTCATTGTTTGGGCAAACTGGATTTTATCCAGAGAAATGGCAAGAGATAGTTAGAGACAAAATGTCAGAAGTAAATGTGGGTAGAGAGGAATGGCTGCAAGACATAAAGACACGAGAGGGCCATAGTGGAAAGCTCTCAGCCCTTCAGTCTAAGATCCTTCAGTGTCTTCCCCATTGTTTACTTACTACAATGCAATAATGCAATCTCAATGGCTGTAGTGAATTTCATTGGTAGTAAGTTATAACTTCGGGTTCTCCCTTCAGTAATATTGATAGTTTTTCTCTGGACCTACAATCTCTGCATACTTGGTTCCCCTATGTGCACTGATAGATCTGCTAAATATAAAGTAGGAATTTGTTTTGAAGGAATTGTGGTTTCAATCTGTATGAAGATGGTAAAGCACTAGTACACCCAGATGTAATTAATTTTCATTAATTCAAAATTCTGTAATATCCATGAAAAGAAGAACCATGTCTTTATGGTTCACAGTATTTTGTATCATTAGCCTGTTTCTTAAATGAATGAACGAATGAATAAAAATATCAGAGGACAGGGATGCCTGGGTGGCTCAGTTGGTTGGGCAGCTGCCTTCGGCTCAGGTCATGATCCCAGCGTCCTGGGATCAAGTCCCACATCGGGCTCCTTGCTCAGCAGGGAGCCTGCTTCTCCCTCTGCCTCTGCCTGCCACTCTGTCTGCCTGTGCTCACTCTCTCTGTCAAATAAATAAATAAATAATCTTTAAAAAAAATAGCAGAGGACAGGCCTATTTGCCAGTTTTCCCACTGTGGGCCATAGAATTTTGACTCTTATTTCCAAGTAAATAAAGTAAAGCTAGCCAAGTTGTAGATATTAATAGATACATAGATATAAAACAAAATCTGAGAGTTATTTAAAGTTGGAATTTCATCTAGATGACAAAAATATGTCTAAGAAGAACTGTACCCTTACCCTCCAGTTAGGACTGTATATTATTTACCATTCAAGTCACACAGTAAATTGAGAGGGATTTGATTCAATTCTACTATATTTTTAGGCAATATGATTTAATGACTTTGAGAATAGGTTTGTGACTCAACCATTTACTAGTTTTGTTTTTTTTTTAATTTGTTTCTCTAGCATGTTTCATTATTATTTTTTTTAAACTAGAGATCCTATATTCCACTATGGGATTTTTTGATGATCAAATAAAATAATTCAAGTAAAATACTTAGTTCACTGCTTACCATATTGCCAAATATTTATTCAAATATTAATAAGAGTTTAATTTGCTAAGACTTTGCTGTCCATCCTGAAGAACTGAAAACAACCATTAATCATCGCTTGCCAATACTTGATCATAATCAAACTGTATTTTTCTTGCTCAAATTCTATGACCTCTCTTCTGCAACCCAGTGCTCTTGTTCCTCACTGTCTGGTTTCCATGTCCCTAATTGACATTCTTACTATATCCATAGTCTTCAAAACTTAAATGCTAGATCAACAGTCACTTTATCAACTAAAACTTTGTTTTGATTTTCATGGAAGGCTTTGCATAATTCAACTTGGGCTCTAAAACAATGCTTGCCTTCCTGGATAACTAAGCAGAAATGCTTGTTCAATGCTGCACTTCTCACTCTCCGTAAGTTCCTCTGTTCCTTCTCTCACATCTAGCTAGGCACCTCCTACAAAATACCAGTACTTAGTCTGGCAGTGGGTCAGGAAGTCATTACTCGGGTATATCATCTGTCACTCCACATGGTTGCACTGGAATCTCCAAAGCATTTTAATGTCAGCCTAACTATGATGAAGAAAACTCATCTTCCCTACATTATTGTACCCATGCCTATCTGAATAAGGGCAAGAAGAATGAAAAGCAATTGCATAACTTAGAACAGGTCACCATAGTTCTTTGTACATAAATAGATTCACTTATAAGCACCTTAGGAGTCCTTACGCACCAGGTTCAGGAGGACTGAAATCAATTTTGTAGGGCATATAGAGCCCAGTATGATATATTTTATAGTGAGGAAAAATGGATTATACTGTCATAGATTTCAACTGAAAAGTAATGGAATCATGGAAATTGTAACATAAACAACACACAAACAAGCATCAAACTGATTTTAAAATGCTTCCTTGTATGTTCTATTGATTTTTCATTATTATGACCTTATTCTTAAACCTGCTTGGTTGTGATCCTAATTTTCTACTCAATCTTTGTTTAGATCCCACTGGGATAGTGATACAGTGTGATTATTCAGAAAGGCACAGGAAAGGGGAGATTAAGACTCCCTGCTAATGAGAACAAGGGAAAGAAAGAGAAATGTGCCAATCTAAGTGTTCTACCTGTAAATTGAACTGCCAAACAAGAGGAAATAAATAATGCTTCACCACAAATCTCTTTCTGATGAAAAAAAAAAGGTCTAAAAATAAATATAAAGAAAAACAGAACAGCTCAACTTCAGGGAAGCAGTATAAATTTATCATATTATATCTTTAACAATAATATAAATGTTAATTATCTTCAGATCATTATTTTATGTAGCTATAGGAAAGCATTATTTTCTGAAAAATATAATTACTTTTGTAATAATCTAAATATAACATACTTCAGATATACATCTGATAGTGTCATTTTAGTTATAATATTTATTATATATTATAAATAGGAAGTTAATTACAATTCAGTATTATTTATATTTACATATGAAAGAGTACAGTAAATTATGACAAATAATGATTTATTCTTATAGTATGAGGCTTTTAATGAATAATGAAAATGACATTAGAACATTATAACTTCTTATCATGTATAAATACATGCATATATGTATATACATCTTCCATCTGATAAACTTTATATTTATTTTTGTATAAACTTTTAACCTCTGTTCATTTTCTTTAATCTTCCTTAAAATATCTCTAATATAATAGTACAATATAAAGAGCTGCATTTCAAAGATGGATTGTACTATAAGCAATATCAACATTTTTAAATTTTGTAACTATTCAGATATAAATAAAAAGCATATTTTTAAATGTTATTCACATTGCGATATCCTCTTCCACTTGGTTTTTCAATTTAAAATGGGTATCATGTGAATATTAATTAAATCCAACTGTATAGAAGTATTATTTAGTTTTCATTTCCTTTCAAAATTAAGTTTTCATTGGCACTAATCTGATATTTAAGAAAAGATAAAATTGTTTTGGCCGCTTTCTTTGAATGGGTTCTAAGTTAGTGGACATGAACAGGATTGGAGACAGATGGCCAAGGAATATGCCTTGATGATACGTTAATTGCATACATCTGAGTGAACCAAACAATTTCAGCAGGCTTCTGCTTGTGTAGCAGTGTGATATGTTCACTAACAATGATGATTCTGGAATCAGATGGGTATAGGTTGGAAACCACTCTGGACCTTCCTAGATTTGTGAACTTGGTCAAATTATTTAATCTCTTAAACCTTGGATTTTTACCTGTCTTGCTAACAATAATATCTACTTTATATGGAAGTTATGAGACTGACATGACCAGTCTGGAGTGCTTGGATGGGAGGGTAATTATGGCATAATAGGCTTTTAAAACTGGGTAAATACTTCAGATAACTCCTTTCATGAATATAATGTTCTCTTTAAAAAATGTCTCTGACAGATCTTATAAATCATCTAACATATAGAGTCCGGACATGTTTCCTAATGTGAATTTCTGAGTCATGGGCTTCTATAAATATACATATAAAATAGAAAATAGATACTGCTTTTTTAAAAGGAAAAACCAAATTAAAGCAAACCAAAACCATATTTTAAAGATTTTATTTATTTATTTGACAGAGAGAGAGGGAGAGATCACAAGTAGGCAGAGAGGCAGGCAGAGAGAGAGGGGGAAGCAGGCTCCCTGCTGAGTAGAGGGCCTGATGCGGGGCTCGATCCCAGGACCCTGGGACCATGACCTGAGCTGAAGGCAGAGGCTTAACCAATGAGCCACCCAGCACCCCCAAAACCATATTTTAGTGTTATGCATGTTCACAACTCTTTGAATCTATCAAGTCATCAATTGACATTTTCTATTAATTTGGGAAAGTGGTAATATTTTCAGTTGCAATATATTGAAAACACTGTGAATCTTCACAATATAATTTGTATTTACATATATGTATATATATCCATATTCTTTAACATGTTAATATTTTCCTCAGACTTACTATATTTTACTTTTTGTGAAGAAATAAAATATACAAATATGTTTAGTGTTAACCCCTTCATTCTTCTCAGAGGTCACCTTTACCCTGGGTTGAAGCCATACTTTCTTTTCATTTTTTTCTACATTTATTTTACTTTAAATAGCATACATTATTATTAGTAATATAGGTTATTATTTGGAATATTTTAATATTTAATACAGGTTTTCTTAATTTATGAATCTTTTAATAATACATTTATTTAATTCACCATTCTTCTTTCCATGTGGAAAGATATGTCAATACATCTATTTTAGCTATTATAAATTAATCCATTGTATGATTTAATCACAATTTTGTATCATTCCCATATTGGTGGACATTTAAGTTGTTTCTAATTTTTATATATTGCCAATGATACTGCAATGAGTATCTCTTCATGATCTTATTTTCTCTAGAATATTTTTATTATATGTATGTCTACATGCACAGGCACACAAAATATATATATTTAGTACATGTAGAATTGTTTGTTAAGGAAGGCATATTTTCAATTTTTTAGTTATTGCTAACTTCTCTTCAAAATGATTGTATAATTCACATGGCCACATATGCAAAATTTCTTTACCTTCATACTCTCACTCACACTTACTACTTTTTTGTAAAATCTTAAAATCTTAAAGATCTTATTTATTTATTTGAAAAAGAGAGCTTGAAAACATGAGAGCACAAGCAGTGGGAGGGGCAGAGGTGGGAGAAATAGCCCCCACCGAACAGGGAGCCCAACACAGGACATCCCAGGACCCTGAGATCATGACCTGAGCCAAAGGCAGATGCTTAACAGACTGAGACAGTAGGTGCCCCCTACTTTTTGTTTTTAACTGTGTAGTGCCTTCAAACCTTCAAGTAGGTTATACTGCTCTTTAATTTTTCTTCTATAAAATTGGGATATTATCTGTAGAGATTGTCTATAAATAAAATATATCTGTAGAGATTGTCTTATCTGTAGAGATTGTCTATAAATAAAATGATAACAAATATAGTTAACTTTCTCATTTAATATCAAGGGAAAAGCAATCAAAACACTAATATCTAAATTTTATTTTGAACCATCTAAATCTCTATACTTCACTAAGACACTTCTAAGACAGATTGGTTGACTGCATATTCAACCAGTCAGTTAACAGTATTTATTGAGCTCTTAATTTTGGCTTAATTTTGGTTCCCAAATTTTGGTGGTGTATATGGGAAAAAAAAAGTTAATGGTCCTTACACTTCATGTGGTATAGTTAGTCTAGTACCTGAAACAGTGAACTGTAAATAAGCAGCTGTATGTGGAAGGAAGGGGAAAACCAGTCTTTGCTTAGCAATATTTTAGAATGTAACATACTTAGGAGGAAAATAAATTTTAAAAAATCATATCATACAGTTAAATCTGAAATTAAGTATTATAAGTTCAGTTCCTGATTCCACCACCTCCTAGCTAGCTGTATAAACCCTGGCAATTTCCTTAATCTCTCTGTGTTTTACTTGCCTCAACTTTTAAAATTGGGATATTTTATGTGACTATTATAAAAACCATTCAGTTCATACATGGGGAGTATTGACAATGGGATCTCACACATAGTGCTATAAAATGTTACTATTATAGAATTTTTTGGTAAAATATTAAATATCTTAAGCTATCTGTCTAACCATTTCTGAGTTTCATAGCTCTCGCTTCATCTGAAATTTCATTACAGCTCATTGTCCAGTAGCTCTTTTGAAAATATAACTCCAATAGTTACTGACAGCCACCTCCATCCCATCCACTCATCACAGAACTGGTTAAAATTTCTTATTTCTTCCCATTACAATTTGAATAAGAATTCAAGCTTCTGTGACCTACAGAGCTTTCTGTGATCGGGGCTTTGGCTATCTTCCCAAACTCATTTCTTCCTTGATCTTTAGCTCATTGGTTCCAGTGAATCTCCTGTGTTTTTTTGTTTTTTAATTATTTGAAGGCCTTTCAAGTTTCTGAGCCTGTACACT
Organism: Taxidea taxus jeffersonii; assembly: GCA_003697995.1. Taxonomy (NCBI): domain Eukaryota; kingdom Metazoa; phylum Chordata; class Mammalia; order Carnivora; family Mustelidae; genus Taxidea; species Taxidea taxus. Next base: position 2,395 of record RCUC01047488.1, on the reverse strand, counting down.
GGCTGTTCCCTCTGCTTTTTCCTGGATGTACACTTGGTTTGCTCCCTCACAGTTTTAAGAATTCAGATCAAATGCTTCTTCCTCAGAAAGTTTTCTGCTGATCAGCATACTTCAAGTATTCGCCCCCTCCTCCCCGCTGTTCTGTCAGGTATCCTTAATGTATAGTTTGTTAATATAAGTACACTTTAGTAAGCATTGTATTTATCAATTCTATCTTATAGATATATTTTTATATTTACTTATAGATAAATAGATAAATATTTAGTCCCAGGAAACACTAGCTGAAAATTGCACTCAAATCACATATTAAGATCAGTTAATATGGCCAATGGCTATTTCAACAGACCCAGGAGTGAATGAAAACTATGAAAATTTTTTAAAGAACAGAAATAATGGGCTGATTGGTTCAGTGATCTTCAGTGACTGGTGGAAGTTCAAACCCACTTTGGGTATAGAGATTACTTAAAAACAAAATCTCAAAAAAGAGGGGGGCAACTGGGTGGCTCACTCTGTTAAGCTTCTGACTCTAAATTTTGGCTCAGGGACTCAGGTCATGATCTCAGGGTAGTGAAATAGAGCCCCATGTTGGTCTCTATGCAGAGTCTGCTTGAGATTCTCTCTCTCCCTTTCCCTCTGCCTCTCCCCCACTTACCTCCTTTCACTCTCTTGCATGTGCTATCTCTCAAAAAAAAAAAAAGAACAGTACCTAAAGCATATTATCTCATTCACTGCAGAATTGCAGATTGCTTCAGCAAAATTTAATATTTTATAAAACATAGAAAGGGAGTTTGCTTTGTGTTTTCCAAAGACTATTAATTAGTTCAGACAAGATTTCCATATGTTTTTGTTTTTATTTCACATACACCAATAATACAGTAAATCACTAATGTAGCCATAAGCTCACTTTTCAGTTTGATTTTGAGCATTTGATTTTTGTATAATTATTTTATTAAAATTCTGGACATTATATTTCTTTCAAAAATCTCTCTTTATTCCTACACATAAAAATTTAGCATATATGTATAAAATTATGATACAGTGAGATGTCATATTTCCTTTAAAATATGTGAACTAAATGTAGATTTTAATACTGAACCTTATATTTTGCTTGCAATTAAGTTTTATAATAAGTATTTAAATAATTCATAGACCTTTTTTCAAAAAAACAAGGCCCAGATTACATATTGTATGTACCTTGATGAATTTATATTCCTCTAAGGGCCCATCATTTTATTCATAATTAATTATGGAATATGATATAGAAGTACCAAAGAATTTCAGAATTGATGCTTGGGAAATTGGCCACCATTTAGCTCAGACTCCATAGTTGTGGAGCCACATTTTAAAGACAGTTAATACCCCAGTTATTTGGGCTTATGGTATATTAAGCTTTAATTTACTTAAAAGTAAAACAAGAAAGTGAAACATTTATTTTAATTACAAAAGAGCTAAATTGTATTTGTAGTCATTTTCTATCATTTTAAGGCCAAAAGAATTTTTCATGGGGAAAATATTCAAATTACCATAAACTTACATATTTTGTTTATAGCTATAAATTAAATATCAACTACAAGCAAACTGCATTTTAAAGATTAATTAAAAATTGCAGACATACAGCGGATGGCAGGAAGGGCTTCAAGTTAATTTAGCTGTTTTAATTCTATCTGACTGACTTAATTATACTGCCATACTTGGTTGAAACAGAAATATTCTTTCTTTCTTCTGATGAACTTAAAATATAACAAACATTGCTATTTTTCCTGAAATAATGCCTCAATTCATAGTAGATTTTAAATATTATTGATGTTATATAAAAATGCAAAATAATGATCTAATTTGTTTGTTAAATGCCACCATATAGTCATTTCACTTATATTTATAAGCTATTTTCTCCAGGTTATGAATTAAAGACTATTTTTGGCTCACAGAAGGCCTGTGCTATGACATAATAGATGAAAAAAATGTAACATTTGCATCTAATTTTTATTTTTTGAATTTAGACAAGATTTTGCTCAGGTTCTTTTCTGTTCTATTTGCTGGCCAAGCTGAGAGGTTCTATACAGAAATGTATTTTATATAAGGCTAGACTCTCTCTAGAGGATGACCAAGGATTTCAGGTTTTATTCTCGTCTTTTCTTACCAAAACCAAGTTCCATTATCTTGCCCACCAATGATACTGAGTTTTCAGTAATTCATGTCCCAGAGACAAAGTATCCAAGACGTACTACCCTGACCCACACTTGTGTACAAATTATGTGTAGCAGGAAAGAATTATTTTTATCATATTAATTATTGCTGATAATTTTTCTGGTTCAGAACAGAAGTCAGAGGGAAAATATATAAAATTTGACTGTGTTAAGCTTCACTCCAAACTCCATCAAAGACAGCTGTCTGA